>JAXGGA010006961.1:0-65938 GCA_038373865.1 Uloborus plumipes
CCCCACACAAACACAACCCCCCCACACCCAAACAACACCCCCCCACACCCCCCACACCACCACCCCCACCCCCCACCCAAACCAAACCACCCCACCACACCCCCCCCCCCCCCCACCCCCACCCACACCCCACCCACCAACCCCCCCACCCCCACCCCCACCCACACCACCCCCCCCCACCCACCCCACACACCCCCCCCCCCACACCAACCCACACCACAAACCCCCCCCCCCCCACCCCCAACACCCCCACACCCCCCCCCCCCCACACACCCCCCCCCCCCCCCCCCCACCCACCCCCCAAACACCACCCCACCCCCCCACCCCCACCCAAACACCCCCCCCCACCACACACCCCCCCCCAACCACAACAAACAACCCCACCCAACCCCCAAACCCCACCAAACCCCACAACCACAAACCCCACCCCACCACAACCCCCCCCCAACCACAACAACCCACCACCCCACACACCCCCACCCCCCCACCCCAACCAACCCACACCAACCACCCCCCACCCACCCCCACCCCCCACCCCCACCCCCACCCCACCCCACCCCACCCCCCCCCCACCAACCCCACCCACCCCCACCCCCCCACCCAACCCCCCCCCCCACCACCCCCCCACCCCACCCCCCCCCACCCACACCCCCCCCCCCCACCCCCCCCACCCCCAACCACACCCCACCCCCCCCACACCCCCCCCACCCCACCCCACCCCCCAACCCACACCACCCCCCCCCCACACCACCCCCCCCACCCCCCCCCACCACACCCCACCACCAACCCCACCCCCACCCCCCCCCCAAACCCACCCCCCACACCCCCACACACCACCCCCACCAACCACCCCCCCCCCACCCACCCCCCCCCCCACCCCCCCCCCCACCACCCAACCAACACCCACCACACACCCACCCCCCCCCCCCCCCACCCCCCAACCACACCCCCCACCCCCCACCCCCCCCCCCACCCCCCCCCCACAACACCCCCCCCACCCCACCCCCCCCCCCCCCCCAACACCCCCACCCCACCCCCCACCCACCCCCACCACCCCCAACCCCCACACCCCCACACCCACACCCCCCCACACCCCCCACCACCCCCACACCAACCAACCCCCCCCAACACCCCCCCCCACCACCCCCCCCCACCCCACAACCACCCCCCCCCACCCCCCCAACCCCCCCACCACCCCCCCACCACCCACCACCCACCCCACACCCCCCACAACACCCCCCACACACCCCCCACCCACACCCAACCACCCCCACCCCCACCCACCCCCCACCCACACCCCACACCCACCACCCCCCCCAACCCCCACCCCCACACCCCCACCCCCCCCCACACCCCCCACCCCCCCCCCACCACCCCCCACCACCCCCCCCCCACCCCACCACCCCACCCCACCCACAACCACCCCCCCCAACCCACCCAACCCACCCCCCCCCCCAACCCACCACCCCACCACCAACCCCCCCACCCCCCCCCCCCCCACCACCCCCCCCCACCCCAACCCCCCCACCACCCCACCCCCACACCCCCCACCCCCACCCCCACCCCACCCCCACCCACCCCCCCACCCCCCCCCCCCCACCCCACCACCCACACCCAACCCCCACACACCCAACCCCCCACCCCACCCCCCCCACCCCCCCCCCCACCCCACCCCCACCCCCCCACACACCCCCCCCACCCCCCCCCCACCACCCCCCCACCCCCACACCCCCCCCAACCCCCCCCCAACCCACCCCACCCAACACCCCCCCCAACCACCCCCCCCCACACCCCCCCCCCAAACCCCCCCCCACCACCACCCCACCCACCACCCCACACCCACCCAACCACACCACCCCCACACCCCCCCCCCCCCACCCCACCCCCACCCCCACCCCACACACCCACCCCCCCCACCCCACCCCCCCCCACCCCCCCCCCCCCCCAACCACCACCCCCCCCACCCCACCCCCCACCCCCACACACCCCCCCCACCCCCCCCCACCCCCCACCCCCACACACCCCCACCACCCACCAACCCCCCACACACCCCCCACCACCCAACCCCACCCCCCAACCCCACCCCAACCACACCCACCCCCCCCCCACCACCCCACCCCCCAACCCCCACCCACCCACAACACCCCACCCCCAACCCCCCACCCCACCCACCACCCCCCACACCCACCCACCCCCACCCCCACCCCCCCCCCCACACACCCCACCCCACAACCCCAACACCACCCCACACCCCCACCCCCACCCACCACAACCCACCCCCCACCCCCCAACCACCCACCACCCCAACACCCCCCCCCCCACCCACCCCCCCACCCCCACACCCCCAACCCCCCCACCCCCCCCACACACCCCCACACCCCCCCCACCCCCCCCCCACCACCCCCAACCCACCAACCCACACCCCCCCCCCACCCCCCACCCCCACCCCCCCACCACCCCCACACCACCCCACCCCCCCCCCCACCACCACCCCCACCCCCCACCCCACACCCACCCCCCCACCCCACACCCCCCCCACCCCACACAACCACCCCAACCCCCACCCACACCCCCCCACCCCCCCCCCCCCCCCACCCCACCACCCCCCCACCCCCACCCACCCCAACCCACCCAACCCCCACCCCCCCCACCCCCCCACCCCACCCACACCCCCCCCCCCCCCCACCCCCCCACCCACCCACCCCCCCACACCCCCCCCCCCCACCACCCACACCCCCCCCAACCACCCCCCACACCCCCCCACCCCCCCCCCCCACCCCCCCCCACCAACACCACCCACCACCCCACACCACCCCACCCACCCCCCAAACACCCCACCCCAACCCCACCCCACCCCCACCCCCCCCACCCCCCCCCACCCACCCCACCCCCCCCCACCCCCCCACACCACCACCCAACACCACCCCCACCCCCCCCACCAACACCCCCACCCCCCACCCCCCCACCCACCCCACACCCCACCCACACCCCCCACACCCCACCCCCCCACCCACCCCACCCCACCCCCAACCCACCCACCCCCCACCCCCCCAACCCCCCACCCACCACCCACCCACCCCCCACCACCCCCCCAACCCCCCACACCCACCCACACACCCCCCACAACCCCACCCAACCACCCCCCCCCCACCCACCCACACCACCACCCCCACCCCAACCCCCCCCCCCCCCACCACCACCCCACCACCCCCCCAACACCACCCCCACCCCCCCACCACACCCCACCCCACCCAAACCACACCCCCACCCCCCCCACCCCCACCCCCCCCACCCCCACCCCCCCCCCCACCACCCCACACCACCCCACCCCAACACACCCCCCCCACAACCCCCACCCCCCACCCACACCCCACCCCCAACCACACACCCCCCCACCCACACCCCCCCACCCACAACCCCCCCCCCCCACCCACCCCACACACCCCACCACACCACACACCCACCCCCCCCCCCACCACCACCCCACACCACCCCCCACCACCCACACCCACCCACCACCCACCCCCCCACCCCCACACACACCCACACCCACCCCCACCCCCACCCCACCCACACCCACCCACCCCCCCCCCACCCCCCACCCCCACCCCCACAACCCCACCCACCCCCCCCCCCCCCACCACCCCCCCCCCCACACCCCCCCCACCCCCCCACCACACCCCCCCCACACCCCACCCCACCCCCACACCACCCCCACCCACCAACCCCACAACCACCCACCCCCACCACCCACCCACCCACCCCCACAACCCACACCCCCACCACCCCCCCACCCCCCCACACACCCCCAACCCACACCCACCACCCCCACCACACCACCCCCCACCCCCCAACCACCCCCACAACACACCCCCACACCCACCCCACACCCACCCCCCACCCAACACCCCCCCAACAACCACCAACCCCACCACACACCACACCCACCCCACCACCCCACCCCCACCCTGGTTTGGATAGAATTGATGAGCGGTAAGGGTAAAAAATTACGTTTGGGTAACATTTATAGGCCACCTAATCAAAGCCAGGGTCAAGATGAACAGATGTATCGTATTATTAGGGACATGTCGAGTTATAAGGGACCGGTAATTATAATGGGGGATTTCAATTTTCCGGGCATTGATTGGAATAATTCTTACCCCAATAATAGTAGAGAAGAGGAATTTTTAAAAGTAATTGGTGACTGTTTTTTAGATCAAGTTGTTTCTGAGGGAACAAGGCAGGATACTGTTTTGGATCTTGTTTTCTGCAATGTTGAAGGTTCTGTACAGGCATTATGTGTAGGGGAGCATATTGGGGATAGTGACCACAACAGCATTAGGTTTGGGATTAAGTTTGATATGCACAAAGACAAAAATTTTAGGTTTGTACCTAATTTCAGAAATACTGATTTTGTCGCACTCAGGCAGAGTTTGAAAGCGGTTTTTTCATCAGGTTTGGACAATAGCGATGTAAATTTGCAGTGGACAGAGTTTAAGGAAAAACTAGCAAAAACAGTTGGAGATTTTGTTCCTTTTAGGAGAAAAGGGGTAAACACAAAAATTTGGCCCATGTGGTTCACTAGGGAAACTAAGGATGCTCTAAACCGTAAGCAAGCTGCTTTTCGTCGATTAAAAGAAACTGGTCACAGCGCAGACAGGCTACAGTATTGTGAGGCTAGGCGTAGTTTTAAGTATTTGGTACGGTTTCAGAAAAAAGAATTGGAACAAAAGCTGGCAGATAATATTGACAGGAATCCAAAGGAGTTTTTTGCATACGCAAATTCTGGGAAAGTTCGAAATAGTCAAATTGGGCCACTAGTAGATGAGCATGGAAATTTAATTCAGAATGATGGTGATATAGCAAATGTTCTAAATGACTTTTTTTCCAGTGTTTTTAACGATAACTGTATCTCAACAGTTGACACAAGCAAGACACAAGCTACTACACAGCTTGAGGACTTTGTATTTTCCAGGGAAGACGTATTACTTTATTTGAAAAAAATTAAAACCACAAAAGCTCCGGGACCAGATAATATTTATCCAAAAATTCTAGTAGAATGTGCAGAGGAATTAGTTGACGCTATAGTTAATATATTCAATGCTTCGTATAACTCAGGGATAGTGCCAGAGGACTGGAAACTAGCTAACATTACACCACTCTTCAAGAAAGGGTCTAGAGGTAATGCAGGAAATTATAGGCCTGTGAGTCTGACTTCAGTGGTATGTAAAATTTTTGAAACATTGATCAAAATTAAGATTATGAATTTCTTAGAAAATAATGGGCTGTTGAGTAGTTTGCAGTATGGTTTCAGAAAAGGTAAATCGTGTGCTACTAATTTATTACATTTCTACGACAAGGTTACCTTGGCTTTAGATAGCAAAAAATGCGTAGATGTTGTTTACATAGATTTTCAAAAAGCTTTCGATAAGGTACCGCATGTAGCACTACTCAGTAAATTAGCTGGTATAGGGGTAGGAGGTAAAATTCTAGTTTGGGTTAGGAATTGGCTGACAGGAAGGAAACAAAGAGTAGTTGTTAGGGGTAACTATTCTAAATGGAGTGAGGTTTTAAGTGGGGTTCCCCAAGGATCAGTTTTAGGTCCCCTTTTGTTTATTATTTTTATGAATGACATTCATGAAAATGTTTCTGGAAACATGAATTGTTTTGCCGATGATGTCAAACTTATGGGGGTTGTAGAAAATGATGAACAAATAAATCAGCTGCAACAGGATTTGGATCATATTACTAAATGGGCAGACAAGTGGGGTATGGCAGTTAATGTTGGGAAATGTCAAGTGCTGCATTTCGGTCATGGAAATAAGCATACAAGCTATTATTTACAGGGTTCAGTCATTAGTAGGGCAGATAATGTTATGGATCTAGGTGTCTTAATAAATCAGGATTTCAAGTCTAGTCAACAGTGCAGCATAGCTAGTAACAAAGCCAATAGGATGCTTGGGTTTATTAATAGATCTATTTCAAACAAATCTAAGAAGGTTCTTCTGCCTCTATATAGAAGTTTGGTGAGACCTCATTTGGAGTACGCAGTTCAGTTTTGGTCTCCTTATCTGAAGAAAGACATTAATTTATTGGAAAGGGTACAAAGAAGGGCTACAAGGTTAGTAAATGGGTTTTCTAATTTAGACTATGATTCCAGACTTAGAATGCTTAATATGTATAGTCTTGAGCGAAGGAGAGCCAGAGGGGACATGATTCAGTTGTTTAAATTTATTAAAATGAATGATGTTACGGGGTTAGATTTTCGCACGGAAAGCAGGACAAGGGGTCATTGTTTTAAGCTGTTTAAATCTCAGGCTAATCTTGAAATTCGAAAAAATTACTATTTTAGCAGGGTGGTGGGAACTTGGAACAGCTTACCGGAAGAGGCGGTAAAGAGCAATGGAGTAGATGGCTTTAAGAGGGCCATTGATCTTCATTGGGGTCTTTAAAATTGACTAGGACCAGCCAAGTTGGGCCCAGAGCCTGCTGCTGGTCGCCACATTTGTATTTGTATTTGTATTTGTATATGTTCTGCAGTCTATCGGTAAATTCAAAAATTGTAAATATATTTGGCGCAAAGCAATGCAGACACCATTCCTAGCTTTAAAGAATAGCATTTAAGTTTGGTACACAACCATGGGTAAAGCGTAAACGCTATCAAAATGGGGCATGTGGGGCCTTCTCATATTTTTTTTTTTTTTTTGTTCACAAAACACAAAATAACCAAATAACCATGATAGAATTTTCTGACTTTTCATAATATGACTATATTTGTGTGCTCATTTAAATATTTAACCATTAACCTTATAGCAGTGTAAATATTAAACCGTATACAAAGAAAGGTTTTAGGGGATACAATGGCACCTGACGAATTATACAGTAAAAAGGCAAAAACGTCTCTTTTATTTCACTCGCCGTCATTGTAGCATAAAAAAGGTTTCATTCACTCTATTTTCACATTGATTTTGCAAACTTTGTAGTCGAATGTAATTCCAATTTCAAAATACTATTATCTGTCTACTTGCAACTTGTCCGAATTACTAATTCAAAGAAAGAGCAAGCACTTAGCAATGATGCATTTAGAAGTAATTCAGAATTCAGTATTTATTTAGTCATAAAAAATTGCGCAAGCACATGAACTCATACAGGAAGAAAATTAAAAAAAAAAAAAAAACCCTCAAAAATCAGTAAACGTCCACAGTGGCCCCTACAGTATTTCTAAGTAAAATGTTTTTCAGTCTTTGCACTATTAATAGCATTTGGCAGTATTATATATTTCAATGCTCTCTTCAGTATGCTTAGAATTTTTAAATACTGTAGAAAACTGCTACGAAGTCTATAAAATGCTTGCCTCTAATGACTTTGCTCAATCCTTTTGCTTTGTGCGGATGTGAAATCGCTAAAAATCAAACAATATACACTCAGGCACATTGAAAATAGCGACCCAAGAAGAAATCGTCGGATTGATCAGCGACTGCATCTACAGTGGTGCCAAGTCAGATCAATATGGAATGTCACAGATTGGCAAAAAGTTGTGTTTAATGATGAGTCTCGGCTTGCTTTAGGGACTCATGATAACCGTGTACGGGTGTGGAGGCGCCCAGGTGAGAGGTACAATTCCCACACTGTTCTTCGTCACACTCCCCGCACAGCTGGTGTAATGGTCTGGGGGCCATATCTTATGATAGCCGGTCCAATCTAATTGTGATGCGTGGAAACTTAACCGGCCAACGTTACGTTGATGATATTCTTCGACTCCATGTAGAACCTTTCCTGAATGGTCTCCCAGGGGCAATTTTTCAGCAAGATAATGCTCGTCCGCATACAGCAAAAGTTGCTCAAGACTTCCTACGTCATTTTCAGACTCTTCCATGCCGGTCCGCTCCCCCGACTTATCCCCTATAGAGCATGTGTGGGATCAGCTAAAACGTCAAATGCCATAGTGTCACTCTGTGCGTGGTTTGGAGTTGATGTTACAAATTTGTGGGCCCATCTGCCTCAGGACAACATCAGGCGTCTAATCAACTCAATGCTGGACCGTTTGGCGGCATGTATTGCAGCTAGAGGTGATCCAACGCGCTACTGAAGTTTCTCTGTATTTGTGTCCTTGCACACGCTGTATTAGTTTAATTGCCTTGATTTTGAGATCAAGTGAATCTCTCATCTGTATCATTATGTATAATAAATTTCATTTCAATCCGATGATTTCTTCTTGGGTAGCTATTTTCAATGTGCCTGAGTATATTTTGGGTAGTTTGGGAGAAGACGCCATATTAGGGTAGATGCTGTATCATGTATTGCACCCACAAGCAATAACAAAAACAGCTAACCACTCAGTAGCATGAAGGAGCCTGTACATCTAGAGCACACATAAATTAGTTTTGATTTACCGCAGGTTTAAGACAGATTTTTAAAGTGTTTTGTCATTTTTACCTCTCTGTTGAGTATCTGAAATAGCGTTAAATACCGAAATGGAACGATTTATAATGCTAAATTTTCGTTATTAAAAATTATTTTTCAAAGCGAAACCTATTTATTTACCAATCACAAAAGTTCATATTTTGTGGATAAATTGTATTTTTAAAAATAAAGTCAATGCCCTATTTTATATAAAGTAAAGTCGAAAACTATGGCTTCTTCATCAATCTACCGCTGTTTTTAAAGCAGAATGTTAACTCGTTCTGCAAGGGCGTTCTGCATTTTACTGCAAACGGAAATTTTCAAATGCATAAAGGATGTATTTTCTATGCATAACTTTCATACATAGTTAATGTTTCACTGTTGCAGATATATCACCAACCTACACTTAATTTCCTCAGTATCCAAAAATATGTTTGTTCACTCGAGTAATATTTTTCAATCGATTCCTGACGATATGACCATATGTTCGATCCAAATGTTTTGTTTGCCGAAACAAATGTCAACACAACTTGGGAGTCAACATCCAAGAGGAATTTGAATAGCATTAGATATGTTTGCTTAAGATAAAATAGAAATTCGTTTTCTTTATGAAACTCTTAAGGAAAGATTTGCTGAGAAACTGAATAACATAAAAGGAGACTTTTGGGACTCGTCATTTTAGAGTTGTTTGCAAAGTGTTTAGGAAAAACAATGTCCAAACTAGATAATCAAACTAATCAAGAAAGAGAAATATTTCATTTAGGAAATAATGCCACAAAGTTGCATTGAAACAAATTAAATGTTGTTCATCCAAAATGTCAGTATTGGCGTATGGCATCTTTCCAGCCGATGTATCACTTTTTATGGTTAGACAATTATTTTTAAGTTAGTGGTGCCTCTCGGTAAGGTTTAATTTTCCTCGCAGTTGCATTATTATATAAAAAAAAGACGTATTTCTCATTTTTTATATTTCAGCTCACCAGTAGCAAAAATTTGTATTTGTAAATTATATCTCATCAGTGATTTTAATTCATATTATTTAACAAATGAAAAACCTTGATTTTTTTCTGAAAGAAATTACTAATAATAACCGCATATATCAGTGATATCTGTTATAAAAAGGCTCTTTGGGATGAAAGTCAAAACTGCAAAGATATACTGTAATTCACGGAATTTTGAAAGTTAATATGATATTAGATTTGTGGTACATAGAATGCTTTGGAAACTAAACAAAGTTTTGAAAAAAAAAGGAAGAAAATATATTTAGATGCAATTAGATTGGATTCTTTGTATTTGGAATTTTCTAATTTCTGTTACCACTCTTATGGGCCAAAATAAAAGTAAGTACGTACTATTTCGATTTTCCGATCACATAATGGTATTACCTTTATCCAAATGAAAAAAGAAATAGCGAGGAATGGACTTGTTACCTTTTGATCGATAAACCTAACTTTACCCTTTAATAACTATGAATTTGTTATGTTGGGAATTCTAGAGACTTGGGGGGTTTTATAAAGGCCAACTGATATAGAATATGCCAAAAAAAACTAGTTTTTTTAAACAAAAGTGGATGCGTTCCCTTTTCATACATTGATCTGCAGTTGGAAGGAACAATCTGCACTTTCAGGTCTGCGCCTTTTCGACAGCGCATCTCCCTCCAGACTGGGGGGTTTTGTCGCTTTTCGTGATTTTTTAAAAAATACTTGGAAAAAGTTAATGTTGGTAATTTTAATTTTATTAAATACTTCAAAATGTTTTCTTTCATGATGAAAGACCTATTTAAGGGAAACAACAATTTATATTTAGTAAGAAATTGTCGAAAAATACATGTTTAGAACTTGAAAAAAAAGTTCCGCATAGGAAAATATCATTTTGGACCATGAAAATATGCACAAATTTAATTAAAAACTTACCCAAATCTTGAACAAATATTTAAAAAAAGATTTAATTTTCAAATACACATTATTTTGCAAAATTTGCTTTGGTGTGGTACATTTCAAAACACGGATTTGCACTGTCGCAAGCTTGCACTAACTCGAATAAGACTCTATTCTGTAGCGTCTCCTGCAGTTAAATCTGATCGGTGGTGTCATCTATATATTTTTTAAGAAAGTAAAATATTCATAGATACTATCTAAAAAGGATTGAAACGAAACAAAACCGTATTTTCAGAACAACAGTAGCTCAAACTTTACCCTGAGCTGAGCTCGGGCTTAGTCATCTTCAACAAAAACAGCACCCAGAGCTGAGCTCGGGCTTAGACCGGAAAGTGTTAGACAGACGCGTAATGAGCTAGAAAATGAAGTTTTTTGGAGTTGCTTTTAAAGAAGAATTGCATAAAACGATAAAAGTGTTAGTACGAGTTAGTTCATAAGCGTGTAAATCTGATTTAAACTAAAGTATTTAAATTTTCTCTGAAATACACTCCTTTTGCTATAAGAAGATTATTATATAAATATATCAATTTGACCCAAACCCGAACCATTACCATGAACGCAATTATGTTAAATCAAAAACAACTGTAACTATAAGCATTTTCTCTTCTGTGACATAATGCATCCTAGCCAAGTAACAGTAATATAAGATTTAAAATGCAATACTTAATTAAAAGCTTATGCGACAGTTGAAAGCAAACGATTAACATTTCTTTGGTGCACAAATAATAATAACAATAACAATAATCATAATAATAATAAATGACTAAATGAATAATTAAATAAAAGAAACTAAATTTTGATGTCTCGAATTCGACTTATGTTTCTCGTAATGACGAATAGCAATACTGCCGTGCTCAGCATAAAAGTCGTGTCCGCAATTTTCAACAAACTTATATTACCTACATGCAAAATTTGATGGTCATTTGAAAACAGGGGATATATTTTTTTTAATCTGAAAGTAAACCTCTTGAATCAAATACATGTAGGCGTAAAACTTTAAACAGCAATATCTCAGTTTGAGGTCGTCTGCAAGTACCACTTTTTCACTTAGCACGGCAGAATAGGTTTGTGTATGTGCTCCTTTGCTAGCATTTCTCGCACGATGGTGCAGCTGAACGCATCCTGTTGCAGACTCTATCTCGCTGCGGCACCATGTCCTGCATGGGGATGGAGCAGAGGTTGGTAAGTAGCTGTTGGAGTACTGGGAGGCAAAGACGTCGGCAGAGTGTCAATCTAAAAGATGGATTGCACGATGTTTGAAGAACAAAGAGAAAAAATATATAGCAATTTGTCATTCCTTAAAACAAAGAAAAAAAGAAAAAACCTTAATTATTTTACATTCTCATAAGACTTTTAGTACTGATCACGTACACAGAATTAAAACCCTTGTTTTAAATTAATCATGTATAAACAGGACCTTACCTCCATCTATACGAAAAACACGAAAACTGAAAGAAAGAAATAACCGATGACATATAATCTAACGTAAAAAATGAACACGACACATTCAAAACTAAATTGAAAGTAATGTAGAACGTCTAAGGAAGCTCTTATTTTGTTCATACGTGATGCTAATTTATTTTTTCCATTTATTTTAAAAATCATTAGAATGACAACCATTTTTAAAAGTAATAGTTATTCAATCATGTCTTGTAATAGTATTGATTTTTACCTACAAATAATGATGTAAGCATAATACTTAGAATATAATGCCAGAGAAGCCATAAAAGGGAAGATGTTTATCTGGAACTATGGGTGCTTAGTCAATAGCCATTTAATGCATCTATTGCTATTCAACCAGTTTTCCGATGCTCGTTTCTGTTCCATCTCACTGTTATCACTCATGCTTGATAAAAGCTATGTCAATATAATAGGAAATGCCAATGAATTTGGCTTTTACTATAAAATCTGCATTATTTCATTGTCAGTTATCAAGGGTTATGAATACATGAACAAAACTGCTGTAATCAATAAAATTAATAGTTTTAAGCACACTCTATTTTGCTAAAATATAATTAATTGAATATCTATACACTAAATCGAGCATTATTTGCTTGGTTGTTAAACATACCAAAGAGTTAAAGTTAAAAAGCAATATTTTTATTGAATGAATAATGAAAATGTGTTTTTATTACTTTTCAAAAAAAAAAAAAGTTTTCGTTTGATCTGCATGAATATGGTCTTTTCTAGTATCTTTATTTATGTGAATCGAAATATTGAAAATCATAACTGTATTCGAAAGACATTTTGATGTTTGTTAAAGCAAAATCTTCTGAAGTGTAAGCAGTGTTTTGGTGTCAAAAACTATATCGAAGTTCGATTTTTTTTTTTAAATTCTTTACATATTTTTTAAATGGTTTCGCTTAACCTACAAAAAAATAAAGTACACTTAAAATTTATTTTCCTGATTATGTTTAATACAGAAAATAACATACGCTCCAGTAACATTAAAATTATTCCATTAAAATTCTTTTTTTTTTTTTGCATTTGTGCAGAATTTATTATAAGATATACTAATTTCGAAATATGCATAAGATGGAGCTAATTGCAGTTCCTTATCCTAAAATTTATTAAACACATTCACTTACTTTTAAAAACTTATAAATGTGTCTTGCTTTACTATTCAAGATGAGCTGAACTGTATGCTTTAATGTAAACCAGTGGTTCTCAACGGGGGCGATACCGCCCCCCGGTGGGCTTTGGGAAGATGTTGTGGGGCGGTGAACATATTTTGGGCGGCAGGGGGCGGTGGACATATTTTGGGCGGTAAGGGGGCGATGGGCATATTTTGAAATGTGCTTGTGAAGATATGTTTTATGCGGGGCGGGAGGAAACTCTCATCTCTTACATCACCAAGGGATAGCTTAAAAATTGATTTTCAGTGGATATCTTCCGAACCCCCTGATCTTTCTAATAACGTCACAAAGGATAGCCTAAAATTTGAAAATAGCACTTGACTTTGAGAGCCACCTAACTTGACCGACTTTTTGTGTCAGAGTATCCCCCTAATAACATCAAAGGTAATCAATCAATCGCATTTCTCACGGCGCAATGTGAAAAAAAAATCCGGACAAAACTCCTGATCCATAACCATTCCCTCTTCATTAACAAAAATAGTTTAAATTTTGCGTTTTTTATACTTCAATTTTGGAGAACGTTAGAAGGAGCTCTGTCTCCCTAACATTACCAAACTTAGCCTTTAAATAACTTCAATTATGAACATTCTTCATAAGAGACCTCTTTCTCCCTAGTTAATTTTACCACAAATTGTTTAAAGTTACTTCAATTTTAAATGTTTCACCGGGGGCAAAATCTAAACTTAAGTCTTATTTTAAGAAACCTAAAATTAAAGAAGCCGCATTTCTAAGACTTCGTTTTCAAACCAAATTTCGAGGAATATCCCCGATATTTCACCGCCGTTTTTTCTCTGATATCGCTAAAGGCAATATTATAACTTTTGTTGTCTTATCTATCCTTCAAAGCAATAAATTAATCAAAAATAATTTCTTTGAATTGATCTTGTCTCGTGATTTGGAAATTCGATTTATTCCATTTTTAGCCTACTTTCCCGTTAAAAATAAAAGAGACGAAAAAATCATTAAAATTGGCTTAATGCATCTAAAAAATGTCGCCAAGTCCAAAAAATATCGCCAAGTAAAAAAAAGTCAAAAAGAAACAAAACAATGAAATAAATATCGAAAAATTAAAAATTTGAAAGTAGGGTATTGAGATGGGGAATTTGTGTGTCGGTCTGTCGGTCGGTCGGTCGGTCTGTCGGTCTGTCTGTCCCCCCCTAATAACTTTTGAATGAACATTCCGATTTGGACGAACTTTTTTTTGTTGGAAAGATCTCGGCGAGTACAGCTCATTCCCATATTTGATTTTTTGATTTGAACAATTTTTGGTTCAACTTTAAGCCGTTCAAACAACCGGTCCCGCGATACTAACTTTTGAATGAACAGTCCGATTTGAACAAACTTTTTTTTGTTCGAAAGATCTTTTCAAGGATACTTCATTCCCGTATCTACATTTTCGATTTGAACAATTTTTCGTTCAACATTGAACCGTTCAAACAAGCTCTCACCCCTAATAACTTTTGAGTGAACCGTCCGATTTAAACAAACTTTTTTTTGTTCGAAAGATCTCGGCAAGGATACTTCATTACCGTATTTAAATTTTCAATTTGAACATTTTTTTCGTTCAACATTGAACCGTTCAAACAACCTTTCCCCACCTAATAACTTTTAAGTGAACCGTCCGAATTGAATAAACTTTTTTTTGTTCGAAAGATCTCGGACAGGCTCATTCCTATGTTTCACTTTTCAATTTGAACCATTTTTCGTTCAATGATGAACCGTTCAGAAAAAATTTTAACATGAGCGCCTACGGAGAAATTTAAATTGAATGTTGATTCTAAACTTAAAGGCGGATTTCCTTCAAACTAGCTTTGTAAGAAAATGGTTTTGATAAATAATGTATTGTAAAGTACTTTTCTGAATAATCTTCTGTGAGGACTCTGATTCCGACTCCGACTCCGCAAACATGGCGGAAATGCAGGCTCAGAAAAAATGACTGACTGGGCAGACGATTTTTTGTTTATTTATTTATTTGTTTTGTTTAATTTATTATTATTATTTTTTTTTATAAGACGATTTTTTTTTGTCAACAAAAATTTTTCATTCACGAAAGCATTTTATTCTTTATTTATATTTAACAACTGGCAACGGATTAAAAATGAAATTCAAGACATTTTATTAACGAACGACTTTTTTTTCTTTCTTTGATAAAATGTATTTTGAAGTTCTTTGTACTTTTATTTTATTTATTTATTTTTTTTTTCTTTTGAAAACGATTGTGGAATTTTTCTACGGAAGAACTATAACAGTTACATTCTTTAAAAGGTGCGACAAAACTTTATTGACTTGTTTATTTACTTTTTACGTGTCTATTTTATCTGATGAGAGGGGTATATTTTGCTTTCAGAAATCAGCTTTAAGTGCTATAAAGATATGTTTGACATAATTTTTAGTTTCAGATAATCAAGAGAATATTGATCAGATGCTAATGCCGATGTCGATGTTCGGGAAAGTAGGCTCGTTTAGTTCTTGACAGAACTTCTTGTTTTTCATTAAAACTTGATTTATAATCTTTAAAGGTGACAGGTACAGTCCATGGTGTCAAGTCTTTGCCCCTACTGAGAAAAATAGAAGAAACGGCTTTGTTATTTCCGCAGTAAAATCCTGTATCCGTACGTAATAAATAGGGGATGCGTATTGTATCTATTGCATAGTTGCAAGTAAATAAGAACAAGACTATTTAGGATCCTACTGTTCAGGAAATATTTGAACGTAGTGTATTTTTCAAAATATATTGATTTTCAAACAAAATGCTGAAAACGGTACATTTTTATTTCAAACCGTGTTGTTCTTATAACCGTGTATTTACCTTGTATTTACCTTAAAAATGGTTCACTCATTAAATGGACGCATTCTAGACACTTGGTTGTTACTGACACAGCTTTTCAGAGGGGGAAAAGGCCCGCATTTCTAAAAAGTATGTTAAAGAAAAAAAAAAAAAACAGCATAAGTTTTTTTACTCTATAGTCATTTTTCAACTATCTGTTTCGCCAAATTGCAGAATTAAACCGGTCAAGAAAACTCCCCCCCCCCCCTATCTTCCACTTATATGTCCGTCCACAAAGGGGGCGCTGAAGAAAATTTTCAACCCTAAAAGGGGCGGTAGCTGTAAAAAGGTTGAGAACCATTGATGTAAACTAACCATTGTATTCCTTACTCATTCAAAACCAATGAAGCATGTATTGACAATCAGTTTTGTTCATCAATGGATTAGGAATTTTCAAATATGGCTTCCTTCCGAGCTTGAGGGTTACAGACATTGGTCTACATCGTTTCTCTGATGATTCTGACAGCAAGAAAAACTGTGTGCACTTTTTTTATTGCGCAGTCCTGATTTCTCAAAATATAGTCGTTCAATATATTATATTCACAAAAAAAATATATATTTAGAAGTTATTAATACAAAATAGAAAGAAAAAAAACAGCAGTATTTCTTTATTTTTAGTTGAATAGATATTTACCAAATCAACTAATCACTGTTTTCGAAAGATATCAATCTAAACATAACTTACCCACAATTTTTAAGTTTTATTGGCAAATTATCCCATTAAAATTCCAATAGCTTTTTTCTCCTTTAAAGAGCTATTTCTGAAATGTCAAGTTATGCTTAAAACATGACTTCTTCTAACTTCTAAAGAACTAAGACTTCTAAAGAACAGAAAAAACCTACATTTTTCGTCAATATAATCTGTAAAAAGTATACATTTTGTGTTTTAGTTTTCTGTAAATATTCTGCAGGTTTATAGTAAGCATATTTCAAATGCTTTAGATTTCTGCAGATTTTTAAAAGCTTTTCAACTTTTTTTTTTCTTGATGGGTTGTTATATTGATTCTATAAGTATCGTTTCTAAAAGGCATATTAATTATTTACATCACATTTTCATTGAATATTATTTTTTCAAATTATACAACATTATGTCTGATGTTAATAATTATTACTTTTTTTTACCTAAAGAAAATAGTGATATCACCATTTTGTCTCAACAAACGATGGTATCCAGCAATAGAAATTGATACTGATGTGTCGCAAAAATACTGCAACTATAATTCAGATTACTAAGAAAGTTTGCTACGCTTTACAACACGGTATTTTAAATAATTTCCCAAATTGGCCTCAGGCAGATAATATTTATAGTTTTTCGATGGCATTCTATTTGGTTAGCTTTTGTATGCTACTTTGAAATTTTAAACATATTTTCCGTTATAAAATATTCCTTAACAGCTGAGAGATATTTTATCTCAAAAGGCCATACTATATTATTTCGTAGAATATTAATTAATAAAAATATTTTTCGGAAGTACAGGGTGCGGCAGAGAAACTTCCTTATTTGAAAAGTCAATAAAAAAAAAAGTACTTCGTGTATTAGTTTATTTCCTTTTATGAGATGTTGTACCCATTCTGAATTTTATTTTACTACATTTAAAAGTTACATCGGGCAAATGGCGGCCCACATTAATGATGCACTAAACTACCATAGATTTGAAGTTTTGTTCCACTCTTTCGAGCATATCGACTACGATGGCGATCGCAAGCTGGATGTTGTTCTTCAGGTGTTGCAGTATCCGGGGCTTGTCGTTGTAAAAGATCGATTTGAGATACGTCCATAAACAATAGTCGTAGGGAGTCAAATCGGGGTAGCTTGCCGACCACGGTACGTCACCTCTCAAGGAGACGTTACTACTCAATTGTTGAACCACAGCAAGATTTTACGAATAAAACTGGTGTTTGTTGCGAAGAATCCGTCTCAGTATGCAATCAGACATCTCCAGAGCAAAAGTACGTTTGCGCGCCGAGCGTCTGGGACAGCGCAAAACCGACTCCTCTCTTTCTTTACATTTTCTAGAGTTATGGAAATCTGTTGACGTCTTGGGCCTTTTTTGCCACAATCCCACTTTCTCTGAATGTTTTCAGCCGCGAAACTGTCGATTCCTGGCCAGAAATGGGACCCCCGGATGAATTTTGAACCGAGTTCGGAAGGCACATTGAGTGATGGCGACCACCGAAAGAGTATTTAAAAAGTTAGCCTAGGCGGCGAAAGCTCGTTGCTCTTTTGTCAAACGCATGGTGACAATTAAATTATAAGATAACAAAACTTCAGGACCATTTCTTTAAAACGAGACTCTCCCCACTTCTTTCTGACCCTTCCTTGCTAATTAGAATCCAATTAAAATCAGCAAGTTTATCGGCCGCACCCTATACCTCCAGTTCGTAGTTTCAAATCTCGGGAAATCACTAAAATTATGAATCTATTACACCATTTTCGTAGCATTTTGCAAAAGTGAACGCAACTTCCGTTTTTTTACTCTCTGCTTTTTGATGCATAGTGTGTACAAAACAAATGTTTTCTTGATAAATTAAGGGGATAGAATATTACATTTCGTGCACACTTCTATTTGATTAGAACATGTACATTTCTTTAACAATAGATTGTTTCATACTTACTTTAAAATAAATAATTAAATAAATAAAAGTAAAAACATTGTTTTAAGCAGGAAAACAGATACAACCATATTTAAATACTCCTTTCTATATGATAAGTGCTTTAAAAGTAAAATCACTTGGCATGGTAATAGTTTCCCTGAAATATCATTAATTTATGCTCCACAGATTTAATATTTTATCAAGATTTTACTAAATGTACTTCAGTAAGCAAATTTCAAATGTATACTCTCTTGATTATAGCTTAAAATGTTGAACTTTTCAGATCTTAAAAGTTTAATTCTTCAGATTCGATAACTGATTAAGATTACCTAGAGGGCATTTCTCGGTCCTACTCTGAAGATATGCTGCTTCATAAGCAAGTTCTCGATAAATGCAAGTTCTTGATAGATTTGATTTCTAAATTAATGCCACAAAGTGCATTTCCTTAAGAATAACCTGTTTTAAAAGTTCAAAAATAGCTCTCTAAGTTATTTTACAATCCAACAATTTATTTCTTGCTCGGTGAAGCGGTATATAACTGCTGATTATGATGAACAAAAGAAAGGTTCATAAAAGAAGTACAATTGAAAGTTTCCATACGTTTTTTTTCTTTCATAATTTTCTTAAGAGATAAGATTGAGAAAAGAGGAAAAACTATTAGTTAAATATACGAAATGTTTTACCTTATTATTGCATGTAAACGAGTTTTTTATGTTGTAGGGGAATGTGGGGGAAAAGCGAAATAGTTAAGAAAACGTACATGTTTTGAAATGAGCAAAGAGAAATGTGTTCTGAAAATCATTGTACATAAAGAAAGAATTATGTATTTTGTAGTACAACTATCGTTGAAATGTTAGTTTTCATTTTTAGCAGTTACGGACCGTGTTTTTTTTAATGAAGAATTTCAAAAAAGTTTGAAATTCTTCATCTTAGAAAAACACGGGCAAAGTGAAAACTACAATATTATTGCAATGAAGTATTTTCTATTTGATGAGTTACAGTAATTTTGATCAATTGAATACGTAAATAAACTAATAACTGAGTTGTTCAAAAAATAGAATAAATAAATAAATTAATTAATACATGATAAAAAGAAATGAGTGAATAAAATAGAGAATTAATAACAAATAAGTGAATGAGTGAATAAATAAGTGAATTAATACGTAAAAGAATGAATAAATTAATAAATGAAAAAATAAGTTCGTGCTTTAGTTAATGAATGCATAAGCAATTGAAAAGAACTATTCCACTTTGCTCCATCCACTTTGCACCGCTTGTGCTTGACAAATTACCTTGCAAATAAAAATACAAACATGCCTAATAAACCAAATGAGGACTGCACTAGAGATAAATAGATCTCAATTACTACATAAAATGATAATTACAAAGATTTTATAATTTTGTTATAACACGAGATATTTTTGAAAAACCACGAATATTACAATAAAAGGATCACATTTTGAAAATTACTTGCATAATTTTTTTTCGTTGCTCTTTGGAGCTATTTAGTTTTTGACAGGAATCAACTATATATCTAGGAGCTTAGTTTAAATATTGCTGGATAAGTGGCGCTGCAAACTGTGAAAATATTTTAACATTTCTTATTGCCCCACATTCCCCTACCTTATTTAGAAATATTTTTTTCCATATCATGTATGTTCTCCAAATATATTATGTATGTGCTCTGCTAGAAGGAAGATAAGTTAAAATATGCTCCAAATATAGTCTGCTCTTTTGATTATTAAATTTGAGCTTGAGGAATCCCTTACATGATACTCTTGGAATCATGTAAGGGATATATTTGAGAACAGATTGGTAGCACAGTTAAGCGCACTTGTGACAACAACGGTTTCTTTTGTACACATATAATTTCAACAGCTTTCTTTGACTACTAGGCATTATAGTCTTTCAATTTGCCGATATTGTTTTTTTTTTCCAATGAATCACTTTCCATTCGTGCCGCAAATGCCGTCTGTAATGATGACCTTCCCTGGTCGTATTTCAAACATTGACTGGCAGTAGAAAACAGCTGTCCCATACTCATCAGATTAATGTCAAATCTGTTGTTATTGAAAAAAAATCCATTCTTGCTGTAAAAAGGTTCCTAAAAAGTTAGGGTTCCCTCAAAGTCATTGTCCCATGTGTCAGCATACAAAAAATATCATTTCCCAAAAGTGTTTAAATAGTAGGATGAAATAAAGAAGTGTTCTAAAAAGTGTTCTCAGAAGTGTTTCGCGTACTCATCCACACGTGTGCTTCAAAGTGTTCTCAAAAAGGGGACAGGTGTCCGCGTACAACACGTGTACAATTATTTGCAGTGTAAGAAAAAGTGGTTTCTTATGTTCAATTTCAGACCACCTCTCTCCCGCATTTATGATTTGCTTTGAAATCTAAAACAGTCTCTTTCAAAGTAGATACTTCGAAAAAAATCAACAGCAGAAAATGATCCTTCAGTACAAACAGCCACGCTTGGTTGTGAATTTGTTCTTAAATTTGATAACATTCAAATATTTTAGTATTTTCAAAATTTTAAAATGATATTTTAAATAAAGCAAATAAAACTAACAGTCTTCTTTTCAGCACAATTCATTCATAAGGCGTACCAGAGTTTAAAAAATATTGAATACATGAGGTATCTTTGTATATTCGTATATGTGTGTATTTTATAATAAGCAATTTCTCATTAATTTTTTAAGTTATTTAGAATGGTGACCTTGACAACGCTTTGTTGCTTGCATAAAGTATTGTATATACACAAAAAATTACGGCAAAATAATTAAAAAATCCATTTAAAGCTAAATATTAGCTTGCTTATAAGCTGTCCTGAAACTTGGAGCGACTTTGTGCTTTTCCAGAATTAAACTTTCTATTTAATTCTGTACCGTCAATTCAATCGTAAATCGCATTGTCAATACTTTTTAGGAGATCCTACAAAGGTTTGCCTGGTGCATAAAAAAGTTGACTCGTACTCTTTTAACATTGGCAAATAGTTGTAACTAATTTTAATAATTAGAAAATCGTTTATAGGGCTCAATGCAGAATAGGATTCTACATACAATGCAGTAATAACAAGAAAAATGTCAATTTTGAACTTACGCTAATCTCGCTTTGAGGTACAAAATACTGCAAAAAAAGTTGAAGTAACCTAAAGTTGACCTGAACGGCTTAATATTACCTAGAATGACAGTGCTAATTTTAAATAGTAAATTACGTGTACAAACGATGCACATACACTAAACATGTATCGGGTTAACTGCAAGACTCGAAGCTTAATATTCCGCAAACATCTTGAATTTCACTTAACGCAGTCAATGATCTACGCAGACAGAATAATGATTTTTTTGACTGAATTCTGACAGCTACATCACTAGGTTCGACTTATAATGCATAATATCACGAGTAGAAAAAACGACAAAATTGCTAAATGTAAAGTATTTTCATAAATACATCTACTTAAGACTAACCAAATTTTCAAAACTCAAAAATAGCTTTCTATTTTTTTTTCTTTTTTACGACCCAATGTATAGCGCATGTTTTTGTGAAGAACATACTTCATTACAAAACAGGAACAAAAGTAAAAGCTTGCAAAATTGGCTTTAAAAAAAAGCGCGGAAACTGCTCAAACATTAATAGAGAATAATTACATTCATAATATGTCAAGTTTTACGCTTAAAAAGGGTACTCTTACAATCACTAAACTGGAATCAATATTTAAATGAACTATTTAAGCACAAAATGCTAGTTTTGACTTTTAAACAACATTTGAATTTAGTTACGTTTGCTTTAATGTTATTCATATGGAAAAAGTACTGTGTTTGATGTATTTTAATTTTTACACATATATTTAAAACGTGTTGGATAATCCGTTCAAAACAATACGAAATCGTCATTTATTTCTTGTTTCAGAAAATATATTTAAATTAAAATAGTTTTCTCAATAAAATATGTGGATGAGTAATAATACATAAAAAGCGTGGCAATTCTTTAAATCATACACCACATCTCTTAAACCGTATATAAGTAAAAATATAAAAGTAAATGTTCAGTCAGTTTATGAGAAGCTATAAAATTGCTTCTGGACGTGCATTTGTTATCACATTTTTATTGCATTCTTCTAAGAAGAGACACTATAAAACTGTTTCTAACGTGTGAAAGGGTATTTCGGTTCCCTTAAAATGCATGTCTATGGAGGTTTGAAAATTTAAAAGCGTATGGGTTTAAAAAAAATCAAAAAATGCAAGTCTGATTGTTGTTTTTAACATTTTTTAAAAAATCTAAGGCTACAAAACTTACTCCTATTTCTAAAGAAAGTTACAAAGTTTAAAGACATTAACCATTATGGCAGACAAATTGTATAGTGTTTCAGTACTTTAACTGAGCTTTTACTTAAAAAATATGCTTAACACATTAAAAATATGTATTTTAAACACTGAAAATTGATCAAAAATAGAAATTTATTTCAGAAAGATAATTTCTTTTGCTTTTACTCATTTTCAAAACAGCACCATAAGTACAAGATAGTCATTTAGGGGATCAGAGGTTCAGATGCCCCCTGGCTTTAGGAAATCACTGCAGTGAACATGGTTTTTGCCATTTCTTCGTAAAAGTTGCATTATGTATACACCCTTTGCCCCACCCCTTGGAAGAATTCGAAATGACGGGCCTGTAGACGTATCTAAAATGTTGCATTCTTTATTTTAAATGGTGTACTTGCAGCTAATAATTGAGGTCAGTTTGCCGGTTAAATTTCATAGTTATACATACACATACCAGTTTTTTTCGGGTTTCATTAAAAAAAAAATATCTTTTTTATGCATTCACTTTTTTTTTTAAACTGCATTTCTTATTTCCAAACGCATAAAATAGGACTAAAGAAATGGAACTACTTCGCTCCGAAATGCAACCAAAAATATTTAGGAAAACTCTCTTCATGTACTGCTCTCTTGACTTCATGACGGACGTTTATTACTCTTTCTAAATGGCCTCGACAAGTCTGTGGATACGAGGTAGGAGAGCTATGTTATAAATATTTGATAATGGAATTCTGCTTAACTCCCAGGTTTTCTGCATTCCCGATAAATAACTGGGAAACTTCTTCATTAGACTCTTAGGAAATTCGTGGGATCTTTACGATATTTGATTATTCTGAATAAATGTTTAAGTAATATTTGGACTTATAAAAGGGTAGTTAAATGCTTTCTTGCTTTCTTATTATTTTCTAGAAGAAATAGGCAATCATATTTTTACACGAAAATGTTTCCGTAACACGTGGAATTATGAAAGGCAGCAAGTCAACTTTTTAACCACTTTAAATTCTGGAATGTGTGTTAAAACATTGTCATCATTCTGTGTAAGGTTTTAAAATCCGTCGTTTAAGTTCTTGTTACGAGCAAGTGCAACAAATGTTTTACATATATACATTAGCTTTATAGCTGGTAAATTAAAAGCTCTTAAGAGGGCGATTCTCTGTAAACTGGTAATTGGCTGTCCGGACCAAGTATTTTAAAAATAATAAAGTGTAATAAAGTAATTATCGCTCTTAATACAAGTAAAGCATTAATACTTTGTGGGCCAATTGTATTTGAAGCGATAACAATTTATTTTTGTTTCTAGACATTATCTAAGCACCAAAAACACAGTTCCCTGGCTGTCCCAATCCCATTGTCTAAATGTTAAAGATAATATTTCAAAAAACCTAATAACACTACATAAATTTGGCAATTAATATTTATAAATAGCATAATGAAGCTATATTTTTCTTACGAAATAAGATCTAATAACGTATTTCTAAAACATAATATTGTCATGTAAGTTCTGTCCAGAGTTTTTTCAAACAGTCCCCTGCAACAAATTCAAAGCTTCAATAGAAAAAATCAGTTACTCTTGCAAATGTTTTTTGGCAAGAAGTTTAAAGTAACCAGTGTGAATTTGCTGAAATTGCCGAGAACTGTGTTGAAACGCCACTTTGTTTAGTTCGAGATCCACATTTGTGCTGAAAGTATGCATCGTGATCGTTACGAAAACAGTCCTCTGGGAAGTGATTTTATTAATGGCAATTAACTTAATTATGAAACATATTATGTCCACGATTTCTGCCTAAATTTATAGGTAGTCTTGTAACTAATTATGTTTCAGTAGTTTTGCAGATATTACGCTGCAAAGAGCAAAAATACAGATACCTGGCACAGTCCCCTGCCTAGTTATACTAGGCAGTATATTAGGCCTAGTTATACTAGGCAGGGGAGTAACCCCCTATCATGATTAATCAGAAAAACACAAACTTCAATTGGCCCTTTCAAACCAATGTAATAGATTCATTTTCTGAGCAATGGTATTATAATTATACGAACATTTCAAAAAACCATGCCCGGACAGATTTCGTGTGAAAAATGGCGAGTTTACAGAGAATCGCCCAAGAAACACCTAATTTACACACTCTACATTTTTTTTTTCGTTTTTCAACTTGTCTAAAAAAGAAAAATATTAAAAAAATGATTTTTAATTAAATGTGATGTTTATGCTTTCCTACTACCAATCAATTTTACACAAATGCGTAAGTTATTCTTACTTTACACGACAGGATCGACCCCCGAACAGCGAACTTACCGCTTACAGAGCTGAGCAAGCGCGTTTGACCACTAGACCGGTGAAGGCACTTTTTAGTTACGTATAGAATACATTAAAAATTCTGCTTCGGTGAAAGCGGAAGTGTCGTAAATTTAGCCAGAATGAATTTAACCCGGCAATCGAAAGCAAAGTCTGAAAATTATGACAGAGAAAGTAAGAACAAAAAGAGTCTTTAAATAAAAAGAAATAGAACATACACTATAGGTTTTTAAAATGCTCAAATTTGAAGATTTTTTTTTTTTTTTTAGTTTACTGTTTTAATTGCCTGATTCTTAACTACATTTATTATCTTTAATATTTTGTTTAGTTTGAGGAGTTTAAATTTACTGTATAACAATACTGATGTAACTTACGGGTAGTTGCCAAATGCGATAATTACTAATAAAGTTGACATAACAGCTATCTTTCAAAAATTTCACACTGTAAAATGAGAAACGTATTCAATAAACAATGTAATCGTGAGGCTTTGTTTCAATGCATACGTTTGCTAATAGAAACATCATCTCTCAATCTTTTTTGTACTTTTCTTCACTCATATGAAAAACTGCTGGCAAAAAGATGTAGGTAGCCATTATCTTTTATTTATGACTAAGGCAACACAGCGTCTTCGGATTCAGGCCATTTAGTGGAAGCAATAAACGTATGTCTTTGAACTAAGAACATAACGGAACTTTTGTAGTACTTCCACGTCCCTTGAAATGATGGTTTCCTTTGCAGAGTTTGTTTTGTTGAAGGTATAATTTTGCTTTTATAACACATAAACGTATTTCCATTTTATTACAAGAAAAAAAAAACACACACACACACACATTTTTGTTTATATTTTAAACATATATCTTGTTCCGTTCAATCTTGAAAACATGTTATTAAAATAAACATATTTCAAACTTAAACATAATCAATTTTACGTAGTTTTCGATTGAACACAGTAATCAATGCAAAAAGTAATGTGATTGAAAAGTAAGTTAATCGTAAATGCAAAAGATTTTACGTCATTCAAATATATTAGGAATTTATATCAGCAACACCCCTCTATCTTATTATCTATCAAAATATTTATAGTTTTGAATCACCACTAGAAAATAATTTGTAACCTAAAACAAAAATGTTACCCACATTTTAAAAACAATCTATGAGTAACATATTAAGCATTTTAACTTAAAAATCGCACTTGACAAGATTGAAGTATTTCAGTTTAAAATATAAAGTAGTTTTCACTCAAAGACCACAGGTTTAAGAAAGAAAAGATGAATTTTCTTTAATAGATGTAGTGTAGAAAAATACATTAATACGTTTTTGTGTTACCTTCGCCATCACCATTGAATTATGGCACATAATTTTGTATCCTTATCTTTTTAAAAGTAAAATTTCATTTTCTTAAAAAAACCTTTAATTGCTCATTTTCTCTTCCTGGATTGCCAAAACTCTTAATTTTACCTGATAACTTAGTACTGCTTCTTTGCTATTAATCCTAAGAAGAGAAAATTACTATACACTGTAAAAATGACTACTGCGTGTATAGTATAATACAGCTAACTGCAAAGAAATAAACTGTAAAAATTGCTAATTTTACAGTAATAAACTGCAAATTGCTACTTTTATTGTACTAAGTTATAAAATTGCTAATTTTACAGTAATAAACTGTAAAACTACTAATTTAGCAGTTTATTACCGTGTATTTTACAGTTTTAAACTGGAACCTCTGCTACCAGTATTATACTGTTGTTTGTAGTATAATACAGTTAAATTTTACGGCAATAAACAGTCAATTTTTTTCACTTCATAGTAAGAAACTAAAATTACTAGTTTTACAGTTTATTACTGCGCATTTTACAGTTTTGAATTGGAACCTCGGTTGCCAGTATTGTACTGTAAAAACAACAGTCCGTTTTTTTGCCGTGTACGGCGGGAAGCAGTGGGAGACAGGAAAGTCTAAAGTAAGCATATATAAATCACTTCATTTTATTTCCTGTTTCACTACTATAGGATTCATGTATAACTTCCTAATGCATCATTATTGTAGTTTATAAAGCTGTAACTTATAGATTTTGCTTGAAAAAAATAATACCTTCAGCGTATATTTCTTTCTTATTTCTTGTTATTTTCCTGTTTTATTAGAATCTGTGAAACCAACATAAGATATTGGCGAATTAATTTTAAATGTATATATATATATATATATGTATATATATATATATATATATATATATATATATATATATATATATATATATATATATATATATATATATATATATATATATATATATATATATATATATATATATATATATATATATATATATATATATATATATATATTCCTTCAGATTCGCTATTAAATAGAAAAATTTGATTTATTATTTTTTTCCCTTTAGCTTATACGAAATCTTGTGAATGATTCATACAGCAATTCTAAAAGTATTCATTTAAGAAGTACATAATATTTCGATGAAAGCTTGTTCTAATCATTCAATCACCAAGTTTTAGTGTTTGAGTTTTGCTCTGAAAAAACTTGAAGCAAAATGAAAATTACGAGAAATATTTTTCACGACATTTTGAAGTAAATATAAGCTAGTTACCAATAAAATTCTTTCACTCTAGGGCTCTATGCGACAGTTCAACAAATTCAAATTACTTTCCAAAGGACACTTAAAGAGTGTTTTACATAAAAATGTTCGTATGAAATTGATACTGGACAAATCTGAAGGGAGCAATAACTTTTACGACAAAATATTTTGCTATCAACTTGCGAAGGCTTCGAAATATTTTTCTCGCAATATCTTGAACTCATTTTATGAATGTCACTAACCAAAATAATAAATTTTATCATTTTTGACTTAAAAGCAAACATAAAATCCTTTATAGCTCTTTATATAGATTTCTTTCTGATGGGAAGCCTTTTATGCAATTTAAAATGTTTAAAAAATTCTTTGAAGGCCTACATTCTGGAATTTAAATGTCTTCTTTTGCAGGAAAGTTGTTTAATATAATAAACGCAATGGAATTGAATGCGAGTTTTAGAAAGAAACTATAGTTGTTTGTTTATTTATTTACTCTTATTTAAATGAAACAATTGTATAAATGCAGTTTGCCATTAGACAATAAAAATATTTAATAATGCCTGTAAGAAAATGTTCCTTTTTGAATAAAAGTTTAAAGTAAAATAAAAGTGTCATAATAATTTCGTTCATTCACTCTGAGTGACAGCAATCGTATGAGGCAGTATATTCATTTATTTCTTTTGATTTTAAGAAAGCAATGCGTATTGTAATGTAAAAAATAAGCATCATGGGAATGTGTTTACACATAACATGGTGTTTAGATGATGAAGTTTTTCACCTATTATAATCTTCACTTACGTTAGACTTAATCGACCATAAGGCAATGAAAAACTAACGGATGTAGGTGGATTATTTTGTTTTGAGTAAATACGCCCCAAGTTCAAACCATAAGTAGGATTTCAGTCAAAACTTTTTTAAATCATGTTATGTAGCAGCACGTATTAGTGCTACTATAATCATCTTTTGACAAAGACAACATATTTGAATACTGATGAAAGTCCCTCCTACTATTCGTAATAGTTATCTTCACATTTTTAACTTTGGCATTGACACATCTTTGCTTCTTCATATTCAGTAAGTAGCTAATAAAAATATGTTTAAGTACGTTTTCTTCATTACCTGCTATGATCTATTGACGACAAAAAAAGCAAACATTTTCTTCTATCTCTGTATTCCATTTACGTTAATTTGCTGCGGACATGTTGCATATATAATGAACTTGAAACCATAATATATAAATATAACAGCAAAACCGAATTGCATGAATTTGAAAACACAAGAGTAATAAAAAAAAACCTTTACAAAAATATTCTGGTTTTTTGCAGTAGTAGGATTAGGTGGAGTGGAATGGGTAGTTTATGTCAAAATTACTGTATAAAAGTTAAAATCGATCAATAATGCATATCATTTCCCAAAACCCTCAACTTGAACCCAGAATGCACTCAAAAGTTCCAAAGTAAAAAGAAAAATAGCGCAATCTTAATACGGAGAAGTCTTCTGAAGAGGTAGCAACTAGCTTGAAAGTTAAAGAAGAAGAAAGCAAAGCCAGAAAATTAATTTTAAAAAAAGTAGAAGTAAGTCAAAGCCATAAAGTTGATTTAAAAAAAATGAAAACCAGTCTGAATGAAATGAAAACCAAGTACAAGAGCCATGGGAGATTGGGGGGTCAGTTTTAAAATACCTTTCTAAGAAATCAAAAAAGTATTTTTTTTTTGGCTCAAATTCTAGAATATTCATATACTTTAGCTTAATTTGTAATTTTTTTTAAGTCTATGAGGAGAAAGTTTATCACCTTCTCCAATAAGGAGGAAACGGAGATTGAAAAAGACGAGATCCTCACAAAACTAGGCTAGCCAGTCCTCAATAATCATGATAATTATATCTTTAATTGCAATGAAATTACACTGTTCAATATATTGTTATCCGTGTATTTTTTTTTTTTTTTTGCAAAAATATTAAATGCATGTATGGTTTCACTATGAAATTTGATTTAACCCTTTAACGGGCACAAGCCGTTTTTCTCCAAATATCATATCTTGCATTATAATTAGAAAACTGAAGCTCGTTTATGATCAAAAAATGTATTTTTTTTTTAAATTTTATTACTGTGGCTTCTGTTTTTAAGAGGGGTGAGTAAAGTTAACCACCGTCCATTACAAGCAATGACATTTCACTGGTTTATTCAATAGAATAAATGTAAAATACAAATAATTTCACAAGTAAATATGCATTCCTTGTAAAACTATCCGTCATTAGTTATTTCAAATTACTCATTTTTTAGTTACGCATGAAATAAGTGATAGAAAAACTAAATACAATGTAAATCACCTAAAATACTTTTAGTTTGTCTGATGGAACAACATGAAACATGGAGCAGCTCACAATGGAACATTACATGTTGTACATAAACCTTTTGTGCGTGTCTAGTGCGTTTTAAGTTCTAGCTTGGTGGTAAGATATTTACTACAGCCTTAAAAAGGGTTAATATAATATTACCCATTTCACCTCACCCCATGGGGTGGAATATGTATAAAAACACACTTTGAAACAATAACTTTTTCACTAAACAATAAAATAATTTCAGTAAAAAAAAAAAAGCTTTGAATATGTGCATTGTATTATTGAAATGTAATGTCAGTTATTGTTTTTCAATTGTTGTATGTGAGTTTTGAATAGTTTGATAATCATTTAAAAAATATCTGTCTTTACGTCTATTTCACCCAACCTGACACTATTTTAATGAATTTAACTATTTGTCAACGCTAAAACTACAAGTAATACGAATATGAAGCCTATGAAAGATGGAGGAGAGTGATACTTAGATGTTTAAGCTATCACAAAACATCACTTTGGTTTATTTAAAACAATTACAAACATATGTATATGTACACAAACATATTGATAATGTATTGATGAATTCGTTTCAATAATGAGCATAATAAAGAAAAGGAGCATTCATCGATACCGCACTGTTCAGGTTCAGCACTGTTTTGCTACATAGGTGGACAAATAATACACAAAAATTGAATGCATATACATAGTCGTAAAAAATATTTTGTCAAACCATTGCAGTTACCTAGTAAACTGCAAGAAATATAGGCAAAAAATGCTGTAAAAAAGTATGTCTGTACAATGCTAACTAAATGCCACAATATGGCAATATAGTAACTAAAATAATAATAAAAAAATCTTCTCATATCATTCTCATCTTCATCTCTCTCTCTCTCCGTGACGATGCAGTAATGTATAAGTAAAACTAAATACTCAGTTTTGTAAATATCATTTTAACTTTCTACCTTTAAAATTTCAACATTTTAGAAAGAAGTGCAGTCAAATATAAATACGAGCAACCAAGTTTACATTTTTGCATTACATGCCATTTCAAAGAAAAGAAAATACCTCCAAAGATCATGTTCGTCTAAAAGTATTAGCCATACACAATACTGAACACCGAACTCCATTTATCTTCAGAGAATTCAAAAGGAAATATTTACTGCGAAGGAAAGCAAATATCTCGAAATGCAGAATCCATTAGAGTTTTCATGTAATTCATTTAAGACTGCTTTCTTGAATACATAGGGGCTATTCTAAGTTTCATTGGCGAAGAGTTAATGCCTGATGAACAATTTCCTTACTTATTTCTTCCAACTGCAGAAAATACACTGAACGGAGAAACCATTAGCAAATATTTATACGCTCCGCTTTACGGTTTCGTCTGCAAGTTTACACAGGCCATTTGCAAAGAGTAATAATCATGCGTCTTAGAAGGAAAACACTAATACATAAATCAGAGTTTCTGCTGCCTTTCTATCATGGCAAAAGTTAAATGATTGAAAGTATCTTCATTTTTTGTTCAATTGCACAAATGTAGAATACCATAACATTAATCAATATAGTTATATAAGGTTAGTTCTATTATAATGTTGTCAGTTTTTACCAATAAGTTGTAAGCATAAGAATTTAAAAAGATATATTATTTATAGTTATAATTACTGAAACTATATTATGTATTATGCTAGAGAAAACGAGATAATTGGCCTTTCCTGCAACACAACAAGTTACAAAAAATACATCTTATTATAGTCTGGCTTAGTTTAATAGATAGGCGATGCATACAATGTAAATATTTCTGCGAACAGTTGTTTCTAGTGTTGAATATATTTTTCAAATTCGTAAAACAAACGCAATCACGCATATAAATATATTTAAAAACGATTCCGCTGATTAGAATTTGGTTAAAAATAATATCCCACTTAATATAATACATTTTCGATGCACCAAGCCGCTATAATGCATTACTTTGATCCCGGCAAATGAAATATCCCGCTTATTAGCATATATTTTCGTGTAAAAATTGCTATTCCATTAAACATGGTTCGACTGTATGAATAACTTCTATACAAATTAGGCTGCAAAACATATTTAGTTCTGAAGTAATTACAATAACTTTTTTGAAAGACAGCTGCTCAAGCAGTTTATTAACACAAATTTCACTTAAAGCATTATCAGTTTTATTTTTATCAAAGCTTTGATAGATAATTAGAAAGCTTCATAAGTGTCTCACATATTACCAAAGCTGAGGCGCTTAAAACCTTTAAGAATGTCTGGAAAGTAGTTCAACGAAAGAAAGTACTCGGTATGTCATCGTCAGCAATTTTAATCTAGTATTTTAGAAAAAATCAGTGATGGTGCTCACGATTATATTTGAAAGTTTGGAGCATAGTTCGGAGCAGTCGACGGTTTGTTCCTGCAAAAGAAAGAAGCCACATTTTTAATTTATTGAAATGACGGGACAGCTGCGCAATAAAAGAATGAACTCGTTTATTAATATACAGATTGATTTTGGGAAAGTATTAGCGGTTGTAAAAATGTTAATTAACGAATAACATATTGAACATTTTTGTTGCATTGGGTAACTAAAGGTAAGCCCAAACTGTTGTTAATAAATTAAAAAGGATTAATTGATTTCAAAGTATTAACTCTTAATGTTTATTTTTAAAAATAGTTCTTTTCTACTTTTATTACTTTGTATATTAAATGATCCACTTTTATTTCACCTGATTATACAGGGTGTCCACTCCTATCGTGGACCAATAGCTAATTTCCTAAACGTTAGAGATAAACATATAGTTCATTTAGGAAAAAATCTCTAAATTACGAAAGGAATTTTGGGTATATTCAATGTTTTTCAAAAAATCAAATTTTGAAAGACTTACGAAATTTAGATTTTTATACAGCCCCCCAGTCCTATCAATCATATTTAGTAAAACATTCTTGACACTGTAACGTTTAAAACGAAAAAAAAATCACTGTTCTACGACAAAAATTGACCGAGTTATGACGTTTTGAAAAATCAAGATTTTGCATTATTTCATGACGTCATCGAGAGGACCGTATGCGAAATCTTTCAAAATCTTGATTTTTCAAAACGTCATAACTCGGTCAATTTTTGTCGTAGAACAGTGATTTTTTTTAAGTTTTAAACGTTACAGTGTCAAGAATGTTTTACTAAATATGATTGATAGGACTGGGGGCTGTATAAAAATCTAAATTTCGTAACTCTTTCAAAATTTGATTTTTTGAAAAACATTGAATAGACCCAAAATTCCTTTCGTAATTTAGAGATTTTTTCCTAAATGAAGTATATGCTTATCTCTAACGGTTAAGAAATTAGCTATTGGTCCACGATAGGAGTGGACACCCTGTATATGCATACTGACATAAATAAAAACGTCACTCCGATCAAATTCACTTTTTTGTCAAATAGGAAATCTTGTATACCTGGATTCAATTAAACGCAGTTAACTGTACACTTTTTAAGACTGTTTACTGCATCCTAACTAGTTCGACTACTTTCGGACCATTTATTATATTGGCACTGACTTGAATGAAAACAACATACGAGCATTTTTCGCTTTAAAAAATCTTGTAAAAGGGATTATGTTCAATGCACGTATCGCAGCATCGGTCAAAATTTACTTCAATGACGTTCATTTTTATTAAGATACTTAATTAGTTGTAAAACCTATAACATCATGTTACTCCTATTCAATAAATAATTCGCGAAACACTGCGCAGGTAAGATAGAAGAACGGTTTCAAAGATAGAAAAAAAAATTAAGTTAAAAAGATATTTAAAAAATGATTACGAAATGAATAACAAAAAAAGCAATTATGAAGTTTAAAACATCCGAGCATTCTGTAGTTCAAAACATTAATTTTAACATTTATTTAGTTTAATGTTATAAGTCAGAAAATGATACATTGATATAATACACTGGCTAAAAAATAATTCAATCAAAATGATACTCAATTCATATGATCACCTGAAAATAAAATTTTATAAAGATACTTTTTCTTAAAAATCAATTTGTTCTCCTCTATCATTCTCATAACGTAAAATAATAGTGTAACAAGAAAACATATCACATGATAAAATATATTTTTTTCAAAACACTCTGAAACCACATAAATAAAACAAAGAATATGTATGTTTATGTGTTTGTGTGTGTGTACCTCATAAAAATCCACAGTTTACGTCGGATCTGGACGAAATTTGGCAGGGACTTGGGCGCCCGGAAAGGATCATAGGGAGGTTTTAGAGCGGGAAAAAAGCACCGATCCGTTCGAATTTCGAATAAAGAACTTCAAAATGGCTCTTTCTACTTCAAAATGGCTGTATCTAGCGAAATACTTATCGGATCTTCTCGAACTTGGTCTCATTCAAAAGAACGCAAAAAAATACCTTTTCGGAAAGTTTCCTTCCGACGGTTTTCACAACCACTAATCGATATCTCCACCCTGAAAAAAGATAGGAGCACTTTTAAATCTGGAATTTATGAAAATCGTCTGCACGAGGGTGAAAGAATGGGGCGTGAATTAAATAGGGTAAAATAAATTATTAATGAGAAAAAAGTGTAGCCATTTTTTCCTTAAACATAAACAAATAAAATTCTTGCTTTTGCTTTAGACTTTTCCTGTAACGGACGGATTAAAAAAATTTTTGATGATTGATTGATTTTTCGTACTGCGTTCTAGCAAACTATTGACTTTAATTTAATCAGGGCTTTTAAACACACGCGTCACTTGACATGACATTTTTCCTCAAGATAGATTCTGTGCAGAGCCAGGCCAAGTAGCTAGGTAATCCATAAAAGTTTAAGCCGTTTTTACTAGTTAATGAAAAACTAAAAGTTTTAGACACAATTTAAAAACTAGACAACGTAAATTTGTTTCATAGTTACAAGGAGCCTTCCTCTCATGCAGATAATGTTATAAGCTTGAGACTTGACAGCAAGTTTGCCGAATCAGAGGCTCATCACAAAACAGAGCATGCTATTTCATCAAGAGGTGATCATCATGATATTTCATCATTCAAAGGTGAATTCCCTTCTTGCTGCAAAATAAACAAGAAGTTCTGTCAAGAACTAAACGAGCCTACTTTCCCGTACATCGACATCGGCATTCTCGCATCTGATTATTATTCTCTTGATTATCTGAGACTTAAAATTATGTCAAACATACCTTTTTAGCACTTAGAGCTGATTTCGAAAAGCAAAATATACCCCTTTCATCAGATGAAGTAGACACGTAAAAAGTAATTAACGAATAAATAAAGTTTTGTCGCACCTTTTAAAGAGTGTAACTGTTCCTCCGTAGAAAAAATCCTCATCGTTTTCAAAAAAAAAAAAAATAATAATAATAATAATAATAATAATAATAATAAAATAAATAAATGAATAAATAAAAGTACAAAGAGCATCAAAACACATTTTATCAAAGAAAGAAAAAAAAAAGAAAAAAAAAACTCGTCCGTTAATAAAATGTCTCGAATTTCACTTTTAATCTGTTGCCAGTTGTTAAATATAAATAAAGAATAAAATGTTCTCGTGAATGAAAAATTTTTGTTACAAAAAAAACATCGTCTGCCAAAAAAAAAAAAAAATAATAATAATAAATAAAATAAAACAAATTTATAAATAAACAAAAAATCGTCTGCACAGTCAGTAATTTTTTTTTCTGAGCCTGCATTTCCGCCATGTTTGCGGAGTCGGAGTCGGAATCAGAGTCCTCATAGAAGATTACTCAGAAAAGTACGTTACAAACATTATTTATCAAAACCATTTTCTTACAAAGTTAGTTTGAAGGAAATCCGACTTTAAGTTCAGGATCAACATTCAACTTAAATTCCCCGTAGACGCTAATGTTAATTTTTTTTTCTGAACGGTTCAATATTGAACGAAAAATGGTTCAAATCAAAAAGCGAAATATGGGAATGCATGGGAAAGCCTCTCCGAGATCTTTCAAACAAAAAAAAGTTTATTCCATTCGGATGGTTCACTCAAAAGTTATTAGGTGGGGAAAGGTTGCTTGAACGGTTCAATGTTGAACGAAAAAGTGTTCAAATTGAAAATTTTAATACGGTAATGAAGTATCCTTGCTGAGATCCTTCGAACAAAAAAAAGTTTTTTTAAATCGGACTGTTCACTCAAAAGATATTAGGGGTGACAGCTTGATTGAGCGGTTCAATGTTGAACGAAAAATTGTTCAAATCGAAAATGTAGATACGGGAATGAAGTATCCTTGAAAAGATCTTTCGAACAAAAAAAAGTTTGTTCAAATCGGATTGTTCACTCAAAAGTTAGCATCGCGGGACCGGTTGTTTGAACGGTTCAAAGTTGAACCAAAAATTGTCGAAATCAAAAAATCAAATATAGGAATGAGCTGCACTCGCTGAGATCTTTCGAACAAAAAAAATTTATTCCATTCGGACGGTTCACTCAAAAGTTATTAGGTGGAGAAAGGTTGCTTAAACGGTTCAATGTTGAACCAAAAGTGTTCAAATTGAAAATTTAAATACGGTAATAAAGTATCCTTGCCGAGATGCTTCAAACAATAAAAAGTTTGTTTAAATCGGACTGTTCATTCAAAAGTTATTAGGGGTGACAGCTTGATTGAGCGGTTCAATGTTGAACGAAAAATTGTTCAAATCGGAAATGTAAATACGGGAATGAAGTACCCTTGAAAAGTTCTTTCCAACAAAAAAAAGTTTGTTGAAATCGGGCTGTTCATTAAAAAGTTAGTATCGCGGGACCAGTTTTTTGAACGGCTCAAAGTTGAACCAAAAATTGTTCAAATCAAAAAATCAAATATGGGAATTAGCTGTACTCGCCGAGATCTTTCCAACAAAAAAAAGTTTGTCCAAATCGGAATGTTCATTCAAAAGTTATTAGGGGGGGAAATAAAAAGAGACTTCGCAACTTTACTATGACTCTTCTATGACTGTAGCTACTTTTGTGACCTTTCAGTGGAGTCGAAAGCACAAAACTTAAACTAGCGCGGAAAAAAAGGAATCCTTATACAGGATGTTTCATATTATATGGGACAAAAAGGATAGCACAGTGTGACTGCCGTAATGGAGTTATTCAACCTAAATAAATTTATTCCGCATCTAAAATTATACAAGTTTTATTTGGCAACAGCTTAAAATCAACAAATGACGAACGTGCCGCTAGAGTCGCTGTTAAATAAAATGTCGTCCATGCAGGAGAAAGCGTACTGCTTTTTCGAATATGTGAAAACCTCCTCGGTAACTGTTGTGCAAAGACCAGTTTGAGCGAAATTCTGAGAAAACCGCTGCATCGGCATAACATAAGCAGGTGGGTGAAGCAGTTCCAGGGTACCGGCTGCTGACGCAACGACGTAGAGAAAAAAACCCTGAAGTGGTTGAAAGAATTCGTGATTGAGTAACAAAAGCTTGATTACCGTGTAGACATTTAACATGTTGCCCGATAGGTACATATTGAACACCAGTAGAAACTTCAATAAATGTACTTTTGAGGTAAAGTTGAATTTTCTAAATAAATTAATTACAACTTTCACAATCGTGTTGTCTTTTTGTCTCATTCAATATAAAACACCCTGTACTGCCGTGCTATGCACAAAAGTTGTATCTGAAAAGTTGTATCACTCTTAAATAAAATTTAGTTGTTGTCATCAGGTGGTTCTTTGAAACTTATTTTATCTAAATACACTGTTTTATGGTTGTTTGAAAACGGGAAATATTTTTTAAAAATCCTGAAAAAAAACCTCCTGAATCAAATACATGGAGAAGCAAAATTTTAAACAGCAATATCGCATACTAGTTACGGATTCCGGGCTGTTGTGCCGTGGTCGGTAGATTTTAAATTGCCGTGGTCGGTAGATTTTAAATTGAAAAGCGCCCTCTACCTTCCGACAAGGTAGAGGGCGCTTTTCAATTTAAAATCTTGCAGCAGTTCGAAATTTCGCATCAGTCGCCAAATAAATCAACGACACCCACTGAAGATGATCGCCGCAGTTGCGATCGAAACGTATGGATTAAAGCCATCCAGACCACGGCACAACAGCCCGGAATCCGTAACTAGTATTTACTCCGGCCGTGAAAGCCTTCATTCTTACAGCAATATCTCAGTTTGAGATGGTCTGCAGATACCACTTTTGTACTTAGCACGACATAATAACTCTGAATTCCGTAAAAAAGTCAATGCTTAACAACTTTTCAATGGTTGTTTTTATCCTGTTGGTGGTCAATTCAGTGTTATAGCGGACTGTATATGGTATATTCAAAACATGTGCTAAAGACAACTCGAATTATTTCTTTTATTTTAGAATTTAAAAATGCACGATGCACGTGTCATTCAATCTCAGTCTTATCGTTCCTTTCCAGTTCACATAGCCCGACTGTAGAAGTAGCGATACAGAGAGCACTGTCACAGTAGAATAATGACAAAAAAATTTACATACATACAATAACCAACACGTGTGTATTGTCTGCCGTTATACATAGATATTTTACTTTTGATAATGCAATTATATTTTCAAAAAACTTTACAGTTAAAAATAAATGGAGGAAAAATATTGCGCGCATTGATTTTATGACTTTTTTGCCTTATATGATGATACATAACTCCAACCTCTTTATACCCTGGAAACGAGAACTGGCGGCTCAAAGTAAAATTTATCTCCCACTCTCCACACTTTTCCCCTTACAGTTGTCATAGTTACGGCACTATGGATTTTTTCCCACTAAGCTTTTACAACAATGGCTTAATTCAAACGAGTGAAATTGCTTTGTACGTAAACTATTATTCTATTGAAAAATCAACGTTAATAAAGCAACTTTTTCTCGGCAATTTTTGCTTTATTTATGTAGGGCTAGATTTGTTAGAAAACGTTGAGAAATCAACTGAGACAGGAAGGACAGAAATGAAAGCGTAAGCCTTATTCGATAAACATAAACTAAACGAAATGCCTCAACAGCAGTGCATAAAAAAGAGTGGAGCTGTTTTCTTTCGTACGGTTTCCATAGAAACGACGCCAAGTTTCATAACTTGACACTCCTATTTTAAAGTAACCGAGTATAATCAATGACATCTATCATGTTAATAGCGTTTATTAGCAATAGGAATGACAGTAAACATAACAACTACTACTAGAGCTGTTTAAAGCAGAATGCCCTGAAAATATTATTAGAATGTTTATTCCATTAAAATCAGAAAAATATTCATTATTCACTAATGCTTTTAAAAATCCTGACATAATTAGAACTTGGTATAAAACTTTTATAACTTCAATGCATCGCAAAAATTTAAGACGTCGTCAGCGTGTCTCTTTTGATTTTTTCCTCTCTGTGGCATTGTGAAGCATTTTAAATTTAAAATTTATAGTGTATAAAAAGTACTGAATAAATCAAGAAAATATGCATTTTAAAGGTAATAGAATTTGTAAAAATATGCTTTTAGATTAAGATAAATGATATTTAACTATAATTTATGCCATGACAATTTAACAACATTTATTTTTCTTCTTTGTTAAATAAAAAATACAAATAATACATCAAATCTTGGGTACTTAATTTAGACAATAAAAATATAATATTTTGGAGCATGCTATTTTTTTTTCAATTTTTACTTAACGATGTACATTTAAAAAACGTTCATGTAAATTCGTCTATATAAATTATGTTTGATTAAATGTTGTAATATATTCGTATTTACTAAAAGCGCCAAATAATATTTCAATTCATCATTTGAAGTTCCAATTCCTTTCAACAATTTGCTGTAAAAATGCGTCTCAAAGACTAGAAATCTTAGAAAACTACTTAAGTACTCACTATAAAGTAAGCTTAAGAATAACCCGAATCGACAAACTTTTAGAAACTCATGATGCCGTTCTGAGATTACTAGCAAACTTAAAAATGACCTTTCTTTTCAAATCTCCTTCTCTGGAGACTTTTGAAATGACTTTTCAAATATATGATGTACAAATATTATGCGCAAACATTGACAAATAAATCCTATTTCATCCAGAGTTTAGATTCTATGGTGAAGTAATCCACGTAATTTCAAATTAAACTCTTTTCGACAGTCATAAAATAAAATATTTAAAATAAATAAATAAACCTAAACTACTTACTTGCATATTTTTTGTAAGTTGATCACACAAAGGAGATGTGAATTTCCAACCTACAGCACAGGTACCTCAATAATTGTTAGCAGAAATGTTCTTCTTTTTCCTTGAAAACTACGCCAGATCTAGGTGTAACTAACAATTTTCTTTATCGAGTAGCTAAATCTAGTCTTAAAACATTTACAACTGTCAAAATCGTTAGCATTCCTTATAACTAATACGTTCTGAAGTCCAGATTAGGAGTTTAAGTTATCACCATTCACAGCCTTTTTAACTTTACAAACGTAGGGGTTTTAATCCAATTATAAGTTCCTTTGCATCGAGCCGGAACTACGGCTATTTGACGTCATCTTTTCAGACTTTACATAAAAATCTTGAACGCTTTCTCAGACCATGAACTAAAAACGCCTTTTCGAAGTTACGCAAGATTTTTTTACCACTTTGTCTACCAATACCATTTCATGTATTATTATCATTTTTTTTTTAAATAAAGAAAGGTTATCATTATCTTTATGGTACTTAATTGTATTTTTTGTCTTTCTTTTGCTCAAGCGTTTTAAAAATTAACTGTCGAATGTCATTTGAATAAAAACTATGATTTTAATTTTTCAGGGGGGGGGGCAATCAATAAGATTACTCGTTGAGTGAACTAATGTCTTTGATAAACTTCATAACTTCGACTGATGACGTAGTTTTGAGAAATGATGGAATGATCGTTTCATTACTTTAAATGCATATTATTTGACTTTTTTTGAGAGTAGTATTTAAGTATTGTTTTAAATAAAACTTTTTGTCAACACATTGAGAAAAATGTCTTGTTGTCTAATTTAAATAGGTGACAGACGGGAATTTCCAAGCGCTGAAATATAGCGTGGTGTTTTGTTTTACTAACGCATTTGACTTCACGCTGAAACGTCTTACACTATATTCTAACTTCTTCCGACACTCTGTTTTCAGAACAAACTGTGATTTCATGAATGCATTAAATAAAATTTTCTAACATAAATCTCAACGTTTCATGGAGCGAAACTACACCTTAACCGAATTACCGAATTAATAAATTTATCATGCAGATGACATTAGTGAAAAGGCAACCAGTATTGATCCATAGCAAACTCGGTCTCAATCAAATAATGAAACGGCTTTCCTATTTCAAATGGCTTTATGTCATAATATGACATCGGATATGCTCACTTGGGAAGCGAGATGACAGTTGCACAGACACAACGGATGAATTTGCCTAAGGATAGAAACTCCGGTCTTCGCGAAAGGAATGTCTCATAACGTATGTTAATATGCAACGAGACGGCAGAAAATAACGTTTTAAGGAAGTTCGTAGAATTTGACAAGGGTTTCGGTATGTCTTTAATAAAGTCAAGTTTGAAGAGGTTTCTCTGATCAAATTTGTTTAAGAGTGAATTAAAAGCTAAATTTGCTTTATGACTTTTCCAGATTTTACATTCGTTGACATTTAGTCAACTATATGACACTGAACATTTCTCAAGTATAAAGCAGTAAGTAACCGCCTCTAAGCCAGGGCAAATACAGAAACCGTCAAGTGTTAACCCTACACTGCGTAGCGTTTCCAATTGGATACATGGACTTTTTTTTTTATGACCATGCATAAGGCAGCTCAAGCATAAAAAACAAGTATTAGGTATCTTTAAAGCAAATATAACCATCTATCCTCAAAATTAATGTTTGTAAAATGTGTTCCAATGATTTCTTATTACACTAAAAACATATATATGTCTTCAAAGAGCAAAAAGTCATACAGTGTAGGGTTAATATTGTAGCTCATACCCTCCTTAAAAATAATATTTTGTTAAAAAAGAAGATAGTAAATGGGAGCACTTGCTGTTAATAACTGTAATTTAAAATCATCTATTGACAGGAATCTTTGTATTCTCTGGATTCCTGTAATTCTAACTAAAAGGTAGTATTTTTATGGTATAGAACAAGCACAGCTACCAGGGAGAAAGAAAAGAACTATTCTCCTACATACTAAGACACAATGTGAACAATTATTTTTCAGTGCTCAAGTAAATTGACAAGTTATAAAATATGCATTATTTTTTAGTAATAATTGGAAACGTATTGATGGCATATTTTTTACACACACCTATTTTTATTTTATTAAGGAAAATAACACTGTTTTGTTTACATTTATGATTGGTAAAATGAAACGTATAAACTAACTATTGTGTCTACCTTAAAATTAATATAATGTAGTGGTTTTAACTCCTATGTCCCCCCCCCCCTTGCCGTTCTGATGAGTAAAATGTTACAATGGCAACACCTGCTGCTCATTTTTTTTCTTTTTGGTTTTACGTTACGGTAAGGAAACATACTATCCCACTGCAACATTATCAACAACGATCTGTACAATTTTAGAATAATACTAAACTTGTTCTAAAGCATACGGATGACTAAGATGTTGCCATTAAAACTATGTACCAATAGTAAAAATAAAGAAAACTGAGAGAAACAAAACTAACCAGTGCACTGAACTTGTGCTACAGAACGAAAAACAAGTTTTCAGTGCACTTAAAGCACGATAAGGGGGGGGGGGAATTGGTGCCATACGTTTTAGTACCACACGTTCTGAAAAACACCAGCTTGTGTTAAAAAAATCATCGGGGTAATGCACTTATTCACTGCTCGACATTAAAAATGCAACACCAAGAAGGAGTGGTCAGAAATTCATGCAAATTTTACCGTAGACGCACGTCACTGAGTTATGCAAATGATATGAAATGCGCAGCTTTCCGACGCACATGAAGTAAGATATAAGAGAATGAAGTTGAAAAGTGGGCTATGTTCATGTTGGTTTTTCTGCCAGACTAATTATCGGTGAAATTTGGTTTTTGTCTCGAAGGATACGTGTGATAGGAGGAAATGCCACGCCGTCCTCAACGAAGACACTTCCAGCATATAGACGACTTTACAAGGGGTATGGTGATCGGACTGAGAAGGGGAGGTTGGTACATACGTCAAATTGCAGCTGATACCCACATGGATGCAAGCACTGTGCATCGGCTGTGTCGGAGATGGTTGGAAAGAGGAAATGTAGCCACATTGAGGGGTGCAGGTGCAGCCAGAGTGACGTCAGACCGCTTGGATCGACGGATTCACCGACAAGCTGTGGCGGACCCGCAAGTCACTTGTACGTCGATTCTTCAGCACGTGCAAGGTACCCTGGATGTTCCTGTGTCGATCAGAACCATTTCCCGTCGACTGGTTGCACGTGGCCTGCAATCACGGCGCCCGCTAAGAAGACTGCCATTGACCTCACAGCACAGACTCCAACGTTTGGAATGGTGCCGGACCAGAGCGACGTGAATGGCAGAATGGCAAACCGTAGTGTTCTCAGATGAATCCCGCTTCTGTTTGTCCAGCGATAGTCATCGCATACATGTGTGGCGTCGACGTGGAGAAAGATCGAATCCGGCAGTAACTGTGGAACGCCCCAGTGGCATAATGGTTTGGGGCGCTATTGCATACAATTTCGTATCACCTCTAGTTCGTATTCGGGGCACTATGACGGCCCAACGATATGTAGATAATGTACTGCGGCCGGTGGCAATCCCCTACCTTCAGGGTCTGCCAAATGCAATTTTTCAACAGGATAACGCCCGGCCTCACAGTGCTCGAATCAGCCAACATGCTCTACGAGGTGTACAGATGCTTTCCTGGCCACCATACTCTCCTGACTTGTCACCAATCGAACATGTATGGGACGTGATTGGACGCCGTTTGCAGAACCTGTCACTGCCTCGTTCAGAGGACGAACTGTGGCAAATGGTTGAAAGGGAATGGAGTGCCATCCCTCAGGACACCATCCGCAGGCTTATTGACTCCATGCCTAGACGTGTTTCTTCGTTCATCGCTGTCCGCGGTGGTCCTACTTCTTACTGAGCCGACGCCGTCCTCGCTCTAAATTTTGCTTATTTATTTTGAAATAAATATCACTTATTGTTCCATGCTGTCTCTGTCTTCTTACCAAATTTCATCAATTTCTGACCACTCCTTCTTGGTGTTGCATTTTCAATGTCGAGCAGTATATATCATTACACCTTTTTTTAAACCGTGTTGTGTGTGTGTGTGTGTGTGTGTGTGTGTGTGTGTGTGTGTGTGTGTGTGTGTGTGTGTGTGTGTGTGTGTGTGTGTGTGTGTGTGTGTGTGTGTGTGTGTGTGTGTGTGTGTGTGTGTGTGTGTGTGTGTGTTTTCGTCTTGAATTACTATTTGGTATAAAAATTATCTTGAGCACTTATTATCAAAACAAAATAAGGTTAAATTTTCCTAAAAGCAGTGATACTCATTTTAATTGCATAATAAAAATCCTATTTATTATTATCAACCATGATGAAAAGGAAATATTGTGTGTATCACATTCTCTTCCTAGTATCTCCGAAAGTTAAGAATATGTCGACATTTTAAAATCAAGATTTGCCTTTTCTTAACGCGCATGGAGACATAATAGATATGATAATTTGTTACCAGAGTGATATTTCTAATGGATGGCTTTTATAATTGAATTCTTGCGTGTGTCGTTATCAAGATTTCGCACGTCTGTCAAAACCACTAGCTCACGAACTGCTGTCAGAATAAAATTTATCGGTTGTTGAATTTAGAGATTTATCTGCAGCCTGTTTAACCTTGCAGAAAGTTCATGCATTTGTACAAAATGGCGCGTTAAACATATCGTCCCTTCCAAAGATAAAATTCATGACTTTGTTTCTTGTCCGTGCGTGAAGTTGAAGAATGACATACTTTGAAAAAGGGATAAAAACAAGAAACACGTAATGTCAACAGGGCTGATAAATATTTATGAAAATAAGATAAATAATTCATTCTCTTTACTCGAAATGCTTTTCTAAGCAGTCGTATTATAAACATTGGGAACATAGATTTGCGGTTGAATTTTTAGTTGCAATTTCATTGTTATTGTCGCACGATAATAATATTGTAAAGAGAAATATTAGTGAAAGTGAGAAAAAAAAAAGCTTTGTAATATACCTCCAACGTAAAATTAATTCGTTAATGAAAATAACATTAAATGCATGTCATTAATTTTTGAAAAACGTGGTTTACGTTTGGGAAATGATATCTTTTACCTTTAATAAGACACATAAACATTGACAATTAAAAATGAGCTATGAGATTTTTATCTTATTGCTACAAAAATGTTTTTGACGTAACGACGTAAAGAAAGAAGGAAAAAAAAAAAACATATTGAAGCATTTGGGACACTTTAAATTTTTACAGGCGTGTGGAAACAGTCTACCATAAAATAATTTCCTTTATTTTAATTGAGTCTATTGTTAATAAATATTTGTTAATAGAGTCAGTTTTTTTTTGTTTAAAAAAGATAGTTTAGTGATTTTTTTCTGAAAAAACAAATCAGTTTTCGAAATAAAACAGAAACTATTATGTAGTTATCTCTGTCCCAAATAAAAAATTGCCATTTGCTGTGAATAAAAAGTACCTCACCTACTTGTGATTTATTAATTAAAATAATTGGTTTAAAAATAGATTGATAAGGTTTCAAAATGTAAAACGTATTGTTTTATTTCCGTTTTATCTGGTATCATTTACATTGTGTTTTTGCTCACTGATATGACAATATTACTGTAGTAAGTTGCAGTAACTTTATGTCAATGGTCAACAAGAGTCAAAAACGATTATCTTTTAAATAGAAATATATAACTTAATCTTAATAGCATACTAGAAACAAGACTGGGATTGATGAATCACCACTTTCTTTGATTTGTTCCCGAAGCATTAGTAAATTACGATACATTTGGAACATTATATTACAGGAAGTTCTGTCAAGAACTAAACGAGCCTACTTTCTCGTACATCGACATCGGCATTCTAGCATCTGATCATTATTGTCTTGATTATCTGAGACTAAAAATTATGTCAAACGTACCTTTTTAGCTCTTAAAATTGATTTCTAAAAGCAAAATATACCCCTCTCATCAAATTAAATAGACACATAAAAAAAATAAATGAATAAAAAAAGTTTTGTCGCACCTTTTAAAGAATGTAACTATTACAGTTCTTCCGTAGAAAAATTCCTCAATTGTTTTCAAAAAAAAGATAGATATTATCAAAAATATCAACTTTATAGATTTAAAAAATGAAGCCAAAAAAAGAAAACGGTTTTTTGGTTGAACATGTCGTCGGCACCATGCTAAAATAACAAATGTGAAAAATCGCGTTTTTCAAGTTCGGTTTTCTAGTTTTAATGTTACAAATAAATAAAATTAAAATGATACCTTCGAACGGTAGTTTTACACCTAAAGATATCTATAAAATTGTGAATTTGAAAATAACCAAACGGGTCAGGAGAAAAAAAAAGTATATTCAGTGTTTTGGCTCTCCTGAAAAGTGTCAATTTTCACATTCGTAATTTTAGCATGGTGCCGACGATGTAAGAGGAAGAAATTGGAGCAAAAGAATAGGTGACTAATATAGAGCAATTACTCTCTAAATGTGTACAGCGCACAAACGTTAAAAATCATGTGCAGAAAAAAAAATAAATAAATAAAATAAAATAAAGGTAAGTTTGCTGTTTGAAAAAAAATATTATTTTGTATTTCATGTTCAATGTTATTTATTTATATGTTAACGTTTTCTGTAATTTTCTTCTACAAGGTGCTTTATTATTATTACTATTATTAATATTATCAACCATTAAACAATATTTTCTAACTAATTGTACATGTTTTATACTTTTCTGAGAGTTGCCACCACCTTCATCTTTTGCCATCGTATAATATACACGTGATTTATTCCAAAAGTCAAGAAACATTTGGATCTAAGAACTATTAAACCCGTTGACATACTTGTCTAACCTTGAGGCAAAAGAGAGCTTCACTCATAAATTATGATGGAACGGTGATTAATTTTCGGGCAGTAATTACACAATTCTGCCGCCTCCATAATCACCGCTGATTATGGTTCTGAAAATGACTTCCTCTAGAACAATTTTCTCCGGAAACCCCGTTTCCGTCTATTGTCCATTTATAAACCGTTTCCAAGCACTAATGGGTTCAGATGGAGATGATAAAAAAAACATCATCTTAATCGTTTGGTATTCAAATGTGTATCAAATCTATAATGAAAGGAAAAGTGGGATGCGGTATTTTTGATGGGGGAAATATCGCAATGATTTTATTTGAGGCTCTTTTTTTATTGCATGCTTTTCTACCTCACTTAATAAAACATAAAGGCCAAATAATACTAAAATCCAAGTAAAAAATAAATAAATAAGAAAATATCTCTGTTTCAGTACTGACTGCTTTTAGAAACTAATGAAAGTTTCGTAGAATTCTAAGTGGGGCATAAATTGACATAACTGGTTCCAAATCGAAAACTACAACGTTTAAATAAAGCACCATATTTTCAATCTTGTGAGTACAAGTGTTTCGTAGATACAATAAGCCTCATTTTCAGTAAGATTCATTCTATTTTCAGGTGATCAATCATGTCCCGTTTAAAAGCTTTTTAAGACTCCAGGAAGGCATTTAACGGCATTTTTACAGGTGAAACATTTTGTATAATTTCATTTCAACCTGCTATTGTGCTATCAAGGTAAAATTGTTATACAACCCCGTTTTTACATTACCCGTTTTGTACGTTATCCCGCTTTCAAAGTCACTCTGTTGGTCTCGAAAAAGGCTATACCGATATTGTTAAAAAAATCTGTGTTTTATGTTTTAAATTTCCAAAGAGTTCGCCTAATACGTTTTTCCACAAATATATCAAAACCATTTTTCACCTACAAGACTTACATAAGCTTTATTTTCGCTTTTTTTCAATTGGATAAATTAGTTTCATAGGTGTTTAAAGCCCCTCTGGTCTTTACGTGTTTTGTCTTACGGTACCAAGTAAAAAGAGCTACCTCCGATTGTCCTTTCCAATCTTCTTTAACAACAGCTGAGAGCCAAAGCTATTGATTCTTTTCTTCTTGAAATTCTTTTAGAAGTCAATCCTGCATGTATCGTCTATCACATCACAAATTCTCTCAATATCAAATTTAATACCAGCTTGCGACGATGGTAATGGCACGATGAAAACAAAGAAGAAAAAAATGAAACGTGTCCCCTCAGCTGATTGGTCAAGCTATTCAAAGCAATAAAAAAAGATAAAAAAACGTTTTTTATTTTTTTGCAAATGTCAACCAAGCAAATTTGCAAAAATTGTTAGTGTGGACGTGCTATAAATTAAATTGTATCAAAGGGCAAAAACAAAGATTACACGTTTTTTTCACTAGTCCTTTAGATAAGGCTAAATTTTTAAACCACCAAGTAGACTATTAACACCAGCCCGATTGTACGTTTTCCCGCTTGGTACGTTTCTTATCAAAAATCTGATCCGACTGAAAACGTAAAATCGAGGCTCGATTGTATATTGTGTATCATTTTTCTTTATTTCAAAAAAGCTTATGGAACAATTTTAGTTTTTGAAGTGTAGATAACATCGAGTTCAAAATATAGTAACTGGCAGACATTAGGGAAAATTGCTGTTCATTAATTGGTTTTTTGACTACACTGTAAAAATGAATGTTGTTTTCACAGTACAATATCGCTGATTTTATAGTAATAAACTGTTAAAATTGCGAATTTTACAGAAATAAAGTGTCAAATTACTCATTTTACAGTGCTACACTGTAAAATTTCTAATTTTAGAGCAATAAACTAAATTTGCTCATTTTACAGGTAATTACCGTGCATTTTACAGTTTTAAACGGAAACGTCTGCTGCCAGTATTATGCTATTGTTTTTATAGTATAATACAAGTAAAGTTTACACCAATAAACTGCAAAATTTCTAACTTTAGATTAAGAAACAGTAAAATTGCTAAAGCAGTGAGTAGCCGCACCTAAGCAAGGGCAGGAACATGCAATACACCGCCAACTCGGTTATTTCAATTCATGGACTACAGTTTCGTGCACGAAACTGCAGCCCATGAATCGAAATAACCGAGTTGGCGGTATATTGCAAGTAAAATTGCTAGTTTTACAGTTTATTACTATACATTTTAGTTTTAAATTGGAACCTAGGCTGCAAATATTATACTGTAAAAACAACAGCTCATTTTTTGCAGTGAAACATTAAATGTGAAAAGGGGGCTAAAAATTAGAGACATTATGTGCCAGGATTTGTTCAAGTTGTCAATATTGACTCATGTGGGTCTTAGACAGGGACGTCATTTAAAGTTTTTCCAGGGGGAGGGGGGCAAAGGGTCCAAGCACAATGCAATTTCATCGGAAAACATCAGAAACCACGCTCATTTATATGTAAATACATTGATTTCTCAAAGCCAGGGGGGGGGGCAATTGACCCTCCTGCCCCCCCCCAAATGACGGGCCTGGTCTTAGAAGTTCTCAATAGAGTAGCTCCATAGGTCGAAAGAGATTCGATAAAGCTTTAGGAGTCAATAAGAGGCTGAGGTCATTATAAGGGTCTATAGAGAGCCAATGAAAGAGAATAGCATTCAAGATGCAAGGGGCCATTTTTGTTAAAGAAATTGTTTAGTTTACTAATTTTGTGGGTAAATAATATTTCATTTAAAACTGAAATATTTTTATACATATTAGGTAGAATTTGTTTTGCAACAAAATATGAGCAATTTTCTCTTCTTGAAAGTTATTTTCATGAAATTTTGATTTCTCGTAAAGTAAACTTGCAACGGGCAGAGTTCAAATGATTCTGATTCAAAATTGTAAATGATTCAAAGAAAGTGCTGGACTATTCGACGAAATTAATGCTGCTTGGTTAGACTACGCTAAAGCTGGCTGAAAAAATTAATCAATACTATATAAATAAATTAATCAATAGGAAACAGAAAGAAAATATCTCGTTTAACTTGTAGGAAAGGCATAGTGGATAATTTCCTTTGGAGGTTAATGCAAGAAAAAAAAAGATAGCGTTCTATTAGGTTTTTTATTTTTATGGAGCATTTTAAGGTGTTGTTCTGAATCATATGTAAAATTTTAATTTACGAAGGACCGCTTACGATTTTAAGTCGTTTTTTAAAACTGCATTTACTCTGTTTCCTAACTCCAATGCAGTTTTCATTCCGAAAAGAACAAGTTGTTGATAATCTGACAAAGTAGTTGACTTCAGAGGTTGCGTTTTATCTTGTTCTAAAACATTTCGATAGGCAATTGACTAGAACAAATGCTTACTAACATTGTCATAGTTAATAAGTTAATGGCAAGGCTGTTAACCCCATCTGTAATCGAGCAGCTAAGAATCAAATCCCGGGTGTTTTTATGTCGTTGAGGTGCCATAAGGTTTCTCGACTGTGCTGCTCTCGGGTTTTTGCACAAACTCGAGAACAGTGTTCTCGTCACAAACGGATTCCGTCTTTAATGTCTGTATGGCCTTACTCTAATTAAATTTCAGACTTAGTTAAAATAATAAATTAACTAACTGAATTCGACTCAATTACCCTTTTATGGTAACGAAGGATGTCTGTTATTTTCAGAGCTACTGGTGCTGATTTTTCGCGGATCTAATTTTTGATCTACGCAAAAAATTTAAGCACTAAAATGCGTGAAATTTCATACATATTTGAAGCATAAAAAATGCCTCAATAAACCTTTAATTATATTTAATGGTAAACGTAGTTCAAAACTGCTTTTATCTCTTTCTCCTATATGTTTTAAAAGCTTTTTCCATTTTAATTGCATTTACTTAATTTAAGAACATTATGTGAACATACAAACCACATAGCATAACCGCTTAGTTATTGTTTTACCAGTATAATATTTATGATGACAACAATATGATTATTTTTTAAAAAGTTTTAAAATTCTAGTTTACATGCTTACTTTACTTTCGTAGGAACGAAAAAAAAAATAGATGTGTAATGTGTACCCAAGTAAATAAGAACGTGAGTTCAAGTTCGTTTTTTTTTATTTTTAGGGAATAAAATTCAATGGAGTGTTATAATTTAAAACTTGATTGAATTATGGTTCGGTCTTTGGGAATTTTTTTCTTATACACTGGAAATAATTAAAAAAAAAAAAGCACGTTTTCATTGGAGAACATTTTAATTGGGAGAAAGTTTAATGTTTTCAACATCATTGAAACACGATAGACATGCACCAGTGTTTCACTAAAAAAGCTAAACTTTTAGCAAATGTTGATTTTTCGTTTTTTTCATAATTTTTCGAAACATTAACTTTTTTTAAAAGTCAGGAACTGAAAGCAATTCCACTAATGAGTTTACGTGTCTTTCAAAGCGTATTCAAATACGATCGATGTGCAGATGGTTATTCATATCTTTTGATATATGCAGAAGAAGCTTTGTGATTGCAGACGATCATTAAAAGAGATCAAATCTTTCCTCGTTACAAATTATTAACACAAATGCAGATGTTTATAATTTATTCACACGTTTTTGCAAATCGAAAAAAAAATGACAACACGAATGTTCTGTTCAAAGGAACTTATTTGGTTATTAGGATTTTTATCAAATTAAGTTAAATGTTTTTTAAAAAAAGAAGATACATTATTTTTAAACAATGAATGTGTTAAAGAATAAAGCTGTTACCCTGATATAGAAGAGAAAAAATATTTATTGTAACACTTGGGGAACATTTATGCCCGTATGACCAGCGAAACATGGTTTTAAAGAAAAAACTCTAAAAAAAGGCAAAGCGGTTACAGGTATTCGAACATATTTTAGGAGAGCATTTTCTAAAATATTTTTTGATAGGTTAACCATTTTTTTAAACGAAAGATGGGAAAAGGGAAACAAAAACATATTTAATTAAACAAAGTATCAAACTATACACTCGTAAAACGTTTAAAAATATCATTAACTTTCAATAATTATGCACCATAAAAGCTCATTGTTTTATTACGTAAATGAAGAAATGTTGCGTGTAGAAATTAAAAGATCAATATAACAGAAGAATATATCCTTCAAGATTCAATAAGAAATTATAAAAATAGAGGCGATCTTAACATCAAACTAGTAATCACTAAAATTATGTTTTTCACATAAGAAGCGAGCTTTCGATTTTTGAGAAGTTGCCAAGTAAAAAGCAACTTAACAACTAAAAAAAAAATAAAATTTTTTTAATTTTAAAATATAAATGTAATCACGTTAAAAGTCCTTTATCAGTTGTCTATTATAGAAAATTTAAAACAATTTTTATATCGTTGCCGTAAACATATCTTTGTTTCAGAGAAGATTTCCCCATACGCACTTCCTAAGAAACCAATTCTATATTCTAACGCTTTTCTTACGATAAAATATTTGAAGAAGAGAAGGGGCGGGGTTCTGCTCTAAGAACATTCAAAAGTTAAAGTACGTATTCATTTGGGAAAAAACTAATGATTGGACTACTTAACTTCCTTGTACGTCTGTGAAATAATTGATGGATTTTTATCAACTCAAAACAAGTATTTAAATCATATACGTGAATTGGATGCATATTTTACATATTCATATGATAAAGTGCATTTTTTTTACTCTTTGAGAGACTGAAAATAGAGAGAAGTCAATGAGAATATTAGTACAGCTTTGAGTATAATGCACGAAATTTAAATCGTAGATGCTTAGAGGGAGATATCCTAAATAACTACAGTGATAATACATATTGCAGATACAACACTTGTTTCATACATTTAACAATAATACTATTTTTATTTTTAAGAGAAATTAAGAAGAAAAAAAAAAACAAATAAACAATTTAATTTATTTGAATTTCATGCCTTAAATTTCACGAATTTCCAAATTTGTGTGTATGACGGACGTATGTGGTCTATTTTTAGAAATATTCACCTTTTATTTTCGTAAAATAAATCAATGCATTAGGTATAAAATTATTTTTCAATGAACATTACTTTTTGACACTGAAAAGTAAGGGGGTAAGGTCCTTTTACTTTTGGAAGTGAAGGGGCAGTTGCCCATTTACCCCTTGTACGAGCCGCCTGTGTCCTGGGCTAGAAAAGCGGTCCCGCACCTACGGTGGCTAGTGAAGGGTACTGGTAGCAGAGGCATCCAGTCAAAAATCGAAGAAGGCCAATGGCGGTCAAATAAGAGTAATAAACAATTTGTTGGTTTTTGAAAAACAATTTAAAAAAAGTTCAACATAAAAAGGACAGCAAGAATTATGTCGTAGAATAGTTCGTACAATTTTCGGATTAGGTTTGAATCTAATACTAACACCAGAAACAGATTATCTTTTACTTGCGAGCTAGTGTTCTTAAGAATCAATCAGGATTAAATAGTTTTCAGTTTTGAGTTAGCTGAAATTTTCAGGAATTGTTACTTATTTTTAACAAGAATTTAATGTTTTTTTTTCTACAGTGTTCGTTACAAGCAGGTGTTAGTTACAGGCTACGAAAAAATATCTTGTGAGTTGACCAAAAAAAAAAAAAAAGTAATATGAAGGTCATACTCCTTTTTCTTAAGTGTTACTTTGTTTTTAATTTTTATGAACCATCGCCTCACTTTTTAAAGTTTCTCTCCAAAAAATCTACAGCAATATTGTTCTATTAATTTTTGGTTGGATTTTTCCATCTATTTTTCTTGTAAGATTGAAATCTCTGACACTGCAAATATTGAACAAATCTAGGGTCAAGGTTGTTGTGTGTTTCTTATATTCTCTCACCAGTACACACACATTCTTTTTTTAAACTAATTTGGAAGTAAAATGCAAAACTGAAATTATCAACTTCTGTGAGCTTTTTAACTGAATAGTGCTTTAAGTTCCCAGAGTGTAAACTTCCTTCTTTCTTCTTCTTTCAAATCCCCGTGATCTAGCAGAGTTAGATGTAGCCCGACAAATCTTTCACCTTCAAAAAGTTAATGACTAGACCTGGTCTATCCCTTAAGTATTTAGTTGATAGACCCATGCAGGATAGATTGCGGTCTGGAGAAGCCTGAACAGTGATACAATTTTTACACAGGGCATAGTCTTTTACTTCACTGGAATACCTGAGGGACTTGATGTGTCCACTGCGGAGTCTTGTGATGGCTGTTTAGTACTGCCTGTTGATATTGATAGCTAGACATCCTCCTGGGCGATCGCTCTTGTACCAACTATGGTTCGGCGGATGTTCCACATTGCTTGCAAAGATATCTGACGCGCATGCTTGGCTAAATGGGCTATTCCTTTTGAGTCTTTGATTATGTTGCCAGGTCTCAATGAATTCAAAGGTTATGTTTTGCAAACCAAGACTGCGGAGTTTGTTGTAGTATTTTGCCATAATTGTACTTCTTTGAGTCCTAGGGGTTGGAGGGCTGCCTCAAAAAGCACAATTTCACAAGGACAGGAATTTCGAAGGCCGGTAATAATTCGAGCACCACTAAGTTGTATTCTCTCAAGTTTCTTCAGACTTGAGTCAGAAGCACAGCAATATGTTGGGAAGCCATATTCCAAGATAGGTCGAATAAGCTTGATGTATGTATTTCTAAGTGTGGAAGCATCTGCTCCCCAGTCTCGCGCGGAGATATACTCAAGAATATTAAGGCTTTTTCTAGCCTCTACCACAAGATGGTCGATGTGCTTGTTGCGTAGGATCTCTGGGTCCATTACATATCCCAGGTATTTTGGGTGTTTTTCCATCGTGAGGGGTTGATTATTCAAAAGAATTTTAAGATCATATCTATATAGTCTTCTGTTGGTTAGTAAACAGATTTACTGTTGACTTTTCAGGGTTCAAACACATTTTGTGCTCTATGGCAAATGTCAAAAGATTAGAAAGTGCAGACTATTAAAATCACTGCTGTTATTAAATGTATTACGTGAAGATTAAGTTTACAGTTTTTTTTTTTTTTTTTTTTTAATGTGCAAGAAGGACAAAAATGCATGACTTTTTTAGCTATAAATATTTATTTGCAAAATTACCTACAAGACATATACATAGATTTATGTATAAGCTACATTATTTTTTTACTTAGTATACTATGTTCTGAATACAACTCAGTTGAAAAATCCGAAATAAATGAGATCTGTGAACACATAGAGGCCTAAGAAGAAAAGTTGCTTTTATGTTTTATATTTGAATAAATAACTGCGTAATTAAAATATTGTAGGGAACAGTTAAAAACTAGTAATTGCATTGACTTAGTAAGATGAATGATTAAAATGTTTAAGTATAAAAAAAGACAAGGAACATTGACTAACTTTGAAATTAATTTTGATATTAAAATAGCACGGCAAAAAACATACAATTTATTTTAAACTATCCACAAATAAAGTATCAATAAAATAATTGTTTAAAAAAGAGTTTTTAACTAATAAATACTTATTATTATTATTTGCATTTAAACAAACATATAACTGCTGAAATGACAAAAACTTACAATTGATTATATCCTTTTTCAAAGTAGATATTTTCAATAATTAGGTAAATGAATAAATACGATACTAATAGCCTAATTCACCAAAACTAACTATCATTTCCTCCACAAATATTGACTTTTGTCTGAAATATGTCTCCCATTGCTTCTGCAAACAAATCATACGTGTATATCGTACAGATCTGGACGTAATCTCATTAAAGATTTGCTAGGGAAGAGACTCCATTTTTTGAACACAACGCTAATAAAGCTTGCAAGATATAATCCACGTATTTATTCTCAATCTAAAAGTGCAATGCCATTATTTCTTTCTAGAAGAAACAAAACATGAAATGAGAAAAAAAAAACTTCTTTAGATTAAAATGCTCGAAAAGGGAATTAATTCTCCCCAGACTGAAACACAAACATCAAAAAAATATATTTTACGCTTTTTATCAGCAAGAATCGAGTAATTATGCTTCATTATCGTTTTTAGTGCCTCTTACATTCATTCTTTATCTTTGAAGAATGAAAATAACTTTGGAATAAATGAAGAAATTAAAGGCACAAAAGCTGAGCGCAAATTGAATCATTGCTATGCAGTATTTGTTCAAGAGTTACAGTCTAATAAAATTAAATCATTTTCTTGGCGTCAGAAACTAAATAGGTTTTTTGTTTGCTTTTATTTGTTTTTTTTTGTTTTTTTTGTGCGTCAAAAATCTTATTTTTTATTTTATTATGTATTGATTTATTTGCTTTGTTATTGTTGCTAATAGGCGCATTGCAGGCAGAGCATTTTTAGCATATGTGAAAAAATATTAATGCAATACTGTTCAGTTAAAAAATAATAATAATAAACGTTAACATTTTACTAGATGACGCACCATGAAATGTGGGGTTTCTCATTATTAAATAAACATGTTGCAAAATCATACAAAACATTTAAAAAGCATAAATTATAAATGAAACAAAGAAAAAGTTAAAAACATATTTGAAATGAATTTATTTAAATGTTAATGAAATACAAATTTGCTAACATGATTTAAAAGTTATTTTTTATCAAGTACGTTATCTAAGTGTTTAAAGGTAAGTGTCATGATGAAAATATGGAAATAGAATACATATTCGAAATAAACTCATTTAAATTACCTTGATTTAACATTTCTTTTAGATATAATTTAACGAATGATCTGCCAAAATTGTCTGATTTTTTTTTAAATAAAGATCTCAATAATAATAGGTTCGTAAAAATAAATAAAAATTTAGAAAAATTTACTTGTTTGTACGTGAAGAAATTAGACGACAGTATTTATCCTAGGCACATGTTTTTTTAACCTGCCAGCGCTCCGGCAGTTCCAGAACTTCATGTTAAATGGACGTGACAAGACGTCTTGAACCGTCAGTGGGTTAAGCTTCTTTAATTAAGACCCAATGGTGTTGTTTGCCTAAGATATTTTTTGAACTTTTATTTGCACGGAAAAAAAACATTTTTGAAATAAACATTAAAATAAACCATGTCAAAGGAAAAAATCATATGCAGCAGTTCCACCTATTTTCAACCAAATAATAAAAGAAAAACTATTATGTTTTAATGATTTTATTTTAATTAAAAATATGTAAAAATATGAATACCATAAATTTAATGAAGCACGTTGCTAAAAAAATTGGACAACACCTTAACTATCAGTATATCACTTTGTATTTAAAGGAATAAGTCAGTCCTTATCGTCCCTATAACCTGCCTTGCCTAACTTTTGAGAGCATTCCAAACAATTCTGATACAATTCTTATTTTGCATCTCATCCGCATAACGTGGACCAGGTAAATGATTCAATCTCCACTGTAATAATAGTCTAAGATCCGACTGAAGTTGACCTACCCTCACCGAATTTCCTAATAAGTTATACCTGAAAATGTGGATAAAAATATTCCTAACACGATGGTATACGGCTATCTAAACAAAAATGATCCAAGCATCAAGCATAGAGTTGTGGCGATTTAAAGTTCCGGTAAATGAGTGAATGCAATTTATGTGCAGTTTTTGAAAATTAAAAGTAGTTTCAAATCTGTCACAAATATATAACATTTACTCGGCTAAAAACTCTACACTTTCGCAAGAAAAGGTTTATGTGATTAAGAAATTATGTGCCTTCCTGAATTGTGTGATTTAAAAAATTCTGAAAAAAAAAAAAAAAAAAAAAAAAACTGCAGAAACTTTGCAGCTTCATACTAACTTTCTTCTTTAATTTGAAGATAACTGCAGAAAATCTGCAAAATGACTCCATTATTAAAACTTTTAGAACCACGACAACTCTATGAAAAGAGCATTTTCTCCAGACCCGTCATTTGGGGGGGGGGGGCAGGGGGGTCAATTGCACCCCTTGACTTTGGGAAATCAATGTATTGACATGTACGTGGGCATGGTTTTTGCTACTTTTTGGTGAATTTTACATTGTGTATGTACCCTTTGCCCCCCCCCCCTGGAAAATTTCGAAATACCGTTTTTGACTTTCGCTTCGACAACCTTACACCACTGTGTTTGTAATACCTTTTACCTACATTTTATATGTACCATATTAGGAAACTGAAGGTGGGTAGACCCACGTCGGATCTTGTACTATAACGTGAGAACCTTGAGTATTACTGCTGTAAATTGTATTTCTGAAGGGCAGGTGAGGTTTCATATATCGTTATTGAAAACAAAAATTCACTTTCTAAAGCGCGTGCCGAGAGAAACACTGCCGTGGGCAGGTAAACGGCAGTATCTGCAAAAATGAGTTTTCGAGATATTTGAAGAAACGCGTTTTTGATTTCCCACAAACATCTATGAAACATTGAACTTCGAACATAGGCGATACTATATGTTTATATTGATATATTTTTGGGGTAATCGATTGAATTTTGATTTTGCAAGCGCAGAGAGAGGTAAAGCAGATACTGACGTTTACCTGCCCTTTTCACCTCAATTGTCATGCGGAATTGACTGGCAGTCGGCAGTAACTGCACAGTATGCTACTAAATGTCCAGTATTTACATATTCGACTACATGCGGAGTAGATATGTTATTACGAAATATATTATTGCATTGTGAATGATATAATTCATTTAAAAATATACATAAATACTGTGTATCCACTTGATATAGATTTAATATAAACGAACGCGAAATATAATTAAAAAATATAATGAAACTGTATTGTATTATGCAAAATATGATGCAAAACTTGATGATTCTTTAGCTATTTTTACTTCCTTTTACTTAGTAAAGGAAGTATTGTGATCACAAAGAAAATTTCACTTAAAATTCGGTCTAAATTTTGATTTTGCTCACTACCGAATGAATGTTGTAGTTTTTTCGACCTATCAGTACATGCATATGTACCTACTAACATATAAACAGCCGAAATATCCTTTTTGACCATGCCCCAGTTGATTACGACGAGTTTTCTCGTGACGTCTGTATGTAGGTATGTATGTGCGTATGTATGTAAGTATGTATGTATGTATGTATCTCGCACAACTCAAAAACTATATGCCGTAGAAGCTTCTGGTTTGGCATGTAGGCTCTGCGGCTGGTCTAGTTGTGCACCTCCCCTTGTGGTTGCATTCGAATGTTCCCAAGGGAGTCTTTTACCCCTTTGTGGGGTAAATCAATGTTAATTTCAATGCAGATTGAGTGATATGATTTGATGCAACCACTTGGCGATATATCGCCAAACTTTTTGTCGCCAAGTGTTTGCCGCCAAGTTGGCGACAAATTTGGCGAAAAAATGATTTTTTTTTTAAACATCTGGATTCAATTTGGTGCTATTGGGCACATTTTGCGAAAAATTCACTGAATCATGTTAAAATCGGCGATATTTAGAAAATAAATCATTGTAAAACATTATTTTGCATTGAATCGTGACAAACTGGGGGTGTAAATGTTTAAATTGTTATCTTGCTCACTCTAATGCACTATTTTAACATTTGAGGCATTTATTATGGAATTTAAACGTAAAAGGAAGTAGTGTGGCGTTCACACCAGATGTTTTAAAATTACTACAAATCAGTTAATGCTTTGTACTTTGCATCAAAACAAGAAATCACTTTGAGAAAAAGAGCGCTTGAAATGCTTGTTGTGCTGACGACTTTTTTCATAGTACTATTAAAGATGTAACAGCTAGAGATTAACCCTGCTGCTGTGTTCGTCCCGAACATACGTATACTGTGTTCGGGTCCAAATGGACCCAACATATGTAATTTATTCCCTAACACCGCTTTTTTTTATATGTTTTCGAGTTTAATTGTTATATTTGATATTATTAGAAACTTCCAAACATAAATCACTCAATTTTTGTATATTATTTTGCATATTTAATCCGAGAAAACACATAAATAAAATTTAAATATTATAGCAATTCCAGTTTTCGTACTAAAGAAAACTAACAAAATTATGTAAGCTGTCACTTTAAGAAATTTACTAGAAATTTTTAACCTTAAAAAGAAGTGTTAAAAATGGAAATACGAACAGTACAACATTTGTATGATATGTACAGATTTATGTACAGAATCATATGCGCGGGGGAAGCGGCGGAGAGAGGGGGTAAAAGGGAATTCCCCTCAGATAGGCATAATTGCAGAGTTTGCAGTTCTATGAAAGTTAACCTTGAAACAATTTCACTAGTACTGATTTCAATTCATAGAAAGGAAGAAATGGTATTCAGAAAGAAAAAAAAGAAGAAGAAAAAATGAATGAAAGAAAAACAGAAGATAACCGTTAAAAATATTTAAAAAACGTACAAAAACAATGAACAAATGTTTTATTTATTGTTTCATAAATTATGAATAAAATAAACAAGCATAAAATTATTTTGTTTCTCTGATACATGCTTTTTAATCATATGGGTCCAAAAGGACCCGAACACAGTATTAGTAAACTTTTTTTTGACAAGTAGGGTTATACTTCAATCAAAACAAAAAAAATATGTGTGTAATATAACATGGAAATGAACACATTCATGAAGTTAAAACGTTATACCAACGTTACTCAAAAATTTATAAGCAAATGAAATCTGTTTTGGGTCGAAAAGGACCCGAACACAGTAGCAGGGTTAAACTGCAAAAACTATCGTATGTTAGTATGAAAACAACTGTAATTAAAAGAAAACAAAACAATGTAAATAAAATCATTTCATTGTTGCATTTTTGTTTGTCGTCTGCCAAGTTTGGCTTGTGTATCTTTGAAATCGTGAAAAATACTGTTTGCTAGTGGAGAGAAACTTTATTTGAAAGAAAAAAATCTGGTATGGACCCCACACTACTTACTTTTACGTGTAAATTTCTTAGTAGATGCCTTAAGTGTCAAAATAGTGCTTGGAATGAGCAAGATAACAATTCAAACATTTACGCCCCTAATGTGCTACGAAACAATGCAAAAAATGATTTACAACGATTCATTTTCTAAATATTGCCGATTTTAGCATCATTCAGTGGATTTTTCGCAAAGTACCGCCAATAGCGCTAAATTGAACCCAAACTCATAAAATAATTTTTTTCGCCAAGTTGGCGATATGTCGCCAAATTGGCGTCAAACGCTTGGCGACCAAAAGCTTGGTGATATATCGCCAAGTGGTAAAGCCAATTTATATCACTTAAGTCTGCATTGATATTAACTGCATTGCTGAGTCAGCCCAAAATAGGAATAAAACACCCCCTTGGGAACATTCAAGTGCACCCAATGACCTCCCGTGACCTCCTATTAGGGCACCTCTACCTTCGCTCAGTTTAGGTACAAAGGAAAACGGTTTTTGAGGCTTGATGCAAGTTTTGCACAGCGATTCATATTATGTTCATCCTGCAGACATGCAGATACTGCCGTTTACCTGCCCAAAGTAACGAAAAATGCAGTTACTGCTAATTACCATTGGTTAAAAAACAGTTTTTTTTTCATCGGAAACCAAAAAAAGATGCTTGTACCATAAAACTAATGTTACATAGATTTCAAAAATGCAAAAAAATGAAAATCGAAAAATTTGCAGTTACTGCCCTTTACCTGCCCACGGCAGAACAGACCAGAGGAGGTGATATTTAAGGTCTCAAAACAAGAAGCTGTTGAGAAAAACAATTCAAGCGCGCTTTCCATGTCTGATTTGATCTATCTGTGAGACCGCACGCCCCTTAGGGCAGGTTCTATGGCTCATCGTTGTAAATTATTATAGACCAAGGGAAGAGATAGTTACACAAGAGCAAGTGATTCCAAAGATACGTTGAACATATTTGCATGAAGAGAGAGTCTATAAGACAAGCATTTACTTCCCGATCTTCCATACGGTAAGAGGAGTAGGAGTGACGGGCATTTAAATGTTCGGACGTTTTGTGACCAGAATCGTATGATATTTTCAAAAATAAGCCTTTAAAATATCATAAGAATTTTTAAGAGTATCTTTAGAATTTATCATACTTGAACCGTAAGATGTTTTTTTTAAAACATGGGTATAATTTGTAAAACTAGATACTTAAATAAATCAATCACGTCTAGTAATTAGTTAAGAGCATTTATTCTGCCAGTCAGTTTAGATTAATCATGATCGCTTATCAACCATGCTCACTAAATCACGTGCATTGAATAAATCAATTTCATTGAATTTTCAATCACGTTCATTGAATCAAACATTTATTTAACATTCAAACATTTTCTTTAGTAGCAAACAATCCATCACGTTCATTCTGTTAGTCACGTTCGATTAATCACGTTCTTTTAATCAAGCCATTTAATCAATATTGTGCATAATTACGCCAAATATCTTTAGAAAACTTGTACATTTTGACTTCCCGCCCTGTTCGCATTCTTAACCATCACAATAGACCAGCCAATACATGATTGCCAAATATGTTCTCTCTTTTTATTTACAGATATTTAGTTGCCTACCAAAGCTTTTTCATGCAGTAAGTCTTTGGTCTACAAAAGCGTTCAATACTAAAATCATAGCAAAACTGTCTAGCCACGTGTTTTGATTAATATCGCGGGTGTTAATAAAACATGTATGTCTGTATAAGTTGAATAATAACTATAATTTTCTTCATGATGTTTTTTTAATCAGTACACCATAGTAAATGTTCCTATTAGAGAAAACATTTTCTTTATCAATAGGAATGCATCCAAGAGAGCAAAATACAACAATGGTAGTGGTAAATTAACTAAAAAAGTCCAACTCTTCCCTGAGATCCATTCCGGATAAAATAACATTTGTCACAAAGTTAAGCATAGTCACTGAAAGTGATGAAATGAAGAGGAATTTTGATATTTTAGCACCATATAAGCACAATGTATATCTAAGCGTATGAAATACAAGACAGAAGTGAGTAAAAGGTAGTTTCCTTAGGTTGAGATTTGAGCGTTTATATCAAGCACATGTAGCTTTTACGTACTTTTTTTGTTTATTTATTGTATTAATTTATTTTTTCTTTGAGAATTTTTATTACTAGAGTGTCGAAAGTTCTGCGATATTAACATGAATACATTTTCTCAATGTACCTAATGCATACATGTATGCGAAAAGTACGAAAAAAAAGGTAGTTATGCTTGCTTTAAGCAGCACACCAAGACCTAGAAATACATAATATTTGATAAACTGAAAACCAAAAGCATAAATATTTTGTCACAACTTTTTTAGCAACAACAGTAACTTATTTAGCAACAATATTATGTTATTATGTTCATTAAAAACGATGAAAATAACCAAAATTAGCTAATCTTTTCACAGTTTTGCGGATAAAAGGACATCATCATAGCACATGCATCATTGTTATTGTAATGTATTGGCATCACTAACACTATTTCTGAACTTCTTTTTTCTTTTTTTTACTGCCAAGAACATTTAAGAAACATTGTTTAGCTACAATTTAACTTAATATGAGACAGTTCAAGATATTTTCATAAAAACTATTTCCTATGCACGCTCAAAATCGAAAACCGAAAAAAAAAAAGAAAAAAAACTTTTTTAACTCACTCAATAGCATCAAACTAGCAGGAATTATTTTATTAGCAGGCATATAACACAGTAATGGAGTTATATAAAAATATCTATTATTGCAAAATAAATTTCCGGTAGAAAAGAAATGTCGTGTATTTATACCATCATAAATTCTGCCTGACGTAAATTGCAATAGCTTGAAGTTTCTAAATCAATTTCTGTATTTTTTTTTCTTTTCTTCGGCACAAGCAGCCAGTTTTTTTTTTTTTTTTTTTTTGAATCGCAAATGGATTTCCTGGTCTCATATTTATGCTATTAAAGTGACAATGATTTCAGAAATAACGTTTATCATACTTAAATGTTGCGAATTTTTCAAATTTTTGGTTGTTGTTGCTGTTATTATTGTAATTACTACTTAAAGTGCTGTAAATATATAAATTATTTTGCTTTCGGTGTAGTATCAGCATCATTATTACGAGTGTTGCTTTAATATTGTTGTTGTCACAGAAAGAAAGCTTAATGATTTAAATATTTTATTAGTTGTCACTTTATATTTGTTTATAAAAAAAAAACAAAATGTAATTAATTTAGCATGGGACTTTTAAAAGGACTTTACATTCTCCTTCTGAATGCCGCTTTTGTGACTAGCAAATTTTACTTCCTTCTCCGTGTTTCATACGACATCTAGAAACTATTTAGATGCATATGTGTACACAAGCTCGAAATTCATCGTAATATGTGGTCGATAATCAGATAGATTTTTTTTTTCAATTTTTTAGTTTAATTTTAGTTGCTAGTATTGTTGCTCACACTGATCTGTACAGTGTTTGGAAACTGGAATATTTCATAGCTAATACAAAAGTTTTCGCTCTCTATGCAGAAGACTTCGAATCTTTTTTACATCATTTCCTGTTTTTTTACCAAATCCTGTGTATTTAATAGCATTATGCATAAGATGCAATCAAGAAAATTTTTGAAAGAAAGGGAATAAGATTGATGTCTGATGCAGCGAAAAGGATTTAATTATGCTGAAGTAATTCTGACATAAATACTACACAGAAAGATTCAATTTATGTTGAATTATTTACTCTCTCTCTCTCTTAGTTTTTCCGCTGTTCCCTGAAGTATTTTGCATTCTTTTGTCATGAGGAATAAAAGTAATAAAAGGGTAATGAAACATAATTGCTTCGATACTTCCTGATAAAAAACTAAAACCAGTTCTTACATGTTTTTTTTTTTTTTTTTGTGTGTGTGATAAGGAATGAAATAAGTTTTTCGTTTTGAAATTGCAGGCTTGAATGGGACTTACTTCCTCTTTTATTTTTCTTGAGAAGTAGTATCAAATATTAGCATTTTTGCAATCATATTTAATTGTTGATATGCAAGCATTTCAGATAAGGCATTATTTAAAGTAAATATTAAACTTGTTTTGAAAGAATGAAAACATTTACTGCTTTCCTAAGTTAAAACCCAAATGTTTAATGTAAGAAAGCTGATGTGTGTTTAAAAATGACAAGTAGATTTTAATATGTGCATATTTTTGATTGAAAAGACAATACACATGTAATTATTTAAAAAAAAACTCACAAACACGCATCCAGTCAGAACTGAGTAAAACGAAAATTTAGCTTGAAATCGAGCAATAAAGTGTTTCTAACTACAGTAATATTTTTTCGTGCCATGTAAAAACAATTCCTCAAAACGAGATGTATGCGTAGTTACAAATTACTATGTGATTTTGATTACTATGACTAAATTCAGGTTTACATACAGTAGGGTGGAGCGAAAAAAATGAATTTTCGATTTCCGTAAACGGGTACCTTTCCTTTACTGTGTATGAGGCAAAGTAAAAATTCTGTAAATTATTTCACTTTTGCTACGTCATCTTTAGTCTGCGCATTTAGCTTAAAGTTTTGAAATTTTGGGTTTCTTTAGATTTTTTATTTTTACTTTTTTTAAAAAATATTACAACTAATAAAACTGGTGACGGGTGGTTTTAAAATGGAAGAAAAAGGTCTGAAATACACAAAGAATGTTTTTAAACCGTTTTAGATTATAATTTCAGTCCGCGCATTAGGACCAAATTTCATCAAATTTCCCGAAATTTCAGATATTTTCAATATTGAGCAGAAATTTTAAGATTTAATATTTTCTCTCAATATTTACTTAAAGTGCCTTTAAAACATTTTCTAAATAATTTTGTTGTTTCTTTGAACCGCTGAACTCTTCGTTTGCTCATTGGAATTACCCAGGACTCACTACGCGGAAGTGGCTGCACTTCAAGTCCCACCCGCGCTCCTCTTGCTTCCAATCAATGAGAGCACACATTTACATTTCTTAGAAAAATTAGGAACAGTAAATTGTTTCTTTGCGTCTCAAATTGTTTGCATTGGTTTTGATGGATGCCCTCCGAAGAAAGGAAAATACGAAGGTGTTATACGACTGGAAGAAAAACTTGGTAGACCTCCGCAATGGGATATTTGCCAATTTCATTTGAAAGAAGTTAATTTTCGGCATTTTTTGCAAAAGCTACATTGACCTACCAGTGGACAAAAGTGATTTTAGGCCTGTTGGACGAAGATTAACAACATGTTATACTTCCAAATCAGTTCAATTTTGAAATTAAT
>JAXGGA010006962.1:0-65919 GCA_038373865.1 Uloborus plumipes
TCGAAAGCCCTGCTCAAAGGAACATTAACAGGGGACCTGACAAGATGAATGAATTTCCCACATTTGCTGGTTCAAACTGACAAATCTGATTGTAAAAAAATCAATCTTAAAAGCTTTCCGAAAGTCTTTACATGATTTCTAAAAAAGAGAGAGAGAGAGAGAGAGAGAGAGAGAGAGAGAGAGATACAGCTTTGCATCAGGAGTGGGCTTCAAATGCTTACCACTAATATAGAGAAAACTTCTTTAATTAAATAACCTATGCTGTGATAATATATTAATAAATACTTTTTCGTAACAAAGTAACGGTGTCAAAGACAGCCTAATTAATGCGAAAGTTTGCAATTAATTGCAGGCACAAGCTTCGGAGTTTTAAGGAACCCCTTTTCAAAGCTAAAAAGTGGTGACTTTTTGGATATAAAGTCATCCGCCTAAAGCCATAGATTTAACAAAAGCCCTTCCGACAAACGAAATGGCTTTTGAAAGATTACTTTACATTGAAAAGCTCAATATTTTCTCTATTGAAAAAGGAGTTCCCTGAAACTCCGGAGCAGTGCAATTAGTTTCAAATTTGTGTATTTATGAAATTGTTTTTGTTGATTACTATGTTGTGTTGTTGTATTTAGTTTATGTTAGCCAAGCGAAAGACACCATTATGAAATAGAGCCAACCACAAAACAAATGAATAAAATCTCATTTTTTCTCAATCTCACCTCTCACAGGTACAATAATATTTTATGGAAGTGTTTCTCTTTCAGCATACTTCCTCATAAATTATTTTTTAATCGTAAAAATAAGCACGAATAAATTGTTCTCATAACTTAGTGATTATTTTAATTAGATTAAAAACCCGTAGTGATCAGAGATTGCTAGAGTTTTGACCAAAGTGTTGCTAATTTTGTGAAAATACTCCTTGACATTTTAATGAAATATTTTAATGCAACGTTGTTTCTACTAATATTAAGAGAAACAATGTTATAAACGAATAAATTAGCGATAAGTTTCAGACTCGCGTTTTGAGGTTTCAAAGAAACTTTTTCAATGCAAAGAAGTGTGAGATTTTCTATAAAAAGTCATTCGACTAAAGATTATTTATGAACATTTTTATTAAAGGATTTCTAGTGAAAGTCCACTTTAAAAGAAAACATTGCAGTCTGTTAAAGAAAGTTAAGTTAGTTTTAAGTGATGTCATTTTAAGAGGAACTACAACTTTTGTCGGATAACTTAACATTCAAAATCTTACACTTTTTTTTACATTGATAGAGAGGTTCTTTATGACCTCGAGCCACATGAACAGACTTATTGAAAAGTTTTCACTTTTATGAAATTTCTCTTTTTTCCCCACATTGAATACTACATATGCAATGTGAAAAATACTCTGAAAGAAAAGTTTTCCATTCAATCTTTCCGAGTCCGAATCGTGTTTAGAAGTTTTCAGTGGTTACAAACGGAAAACGGCAAATATTCCACTACAATCAAAAATTGAAAAAGATCTGGGTTATACTACATGGTTCGGATGAATGGAGGTCAAATATAAAGAACATTTAATTCAAAGCCGAGACAGTATTGTAAAATATTTTATCCTATTTAATAGGCTGAAATAAAATTTTAACTAATTTGAGGCGCACGAGGGTACGACGCGGATGCGCTGGAGGTGCCAGAAGAGGCTTTCGACGTTAATCTGCATACTTTTGGAATATTAACCCAGTATTTTACCACTAAGTCAAACGAATCTCAATTCTCGAGGGTAAAGTTTGATTAAAAGCTTACCATACTAACCACAAATTCTTTAGAGTAGAGTTTTCAAAGATGTTTTTAGAAATGTTATTACATTTGTGTAACCTCGCCACTGTATGTGTCGGTATTGGTGACAAAAATAGAACAAGAAATTTTAAGCCACGCATTGTTGGTATTAATTAAAAGCAATTGAGTAAAAAATTGTGAACATAAAATAAGTCCAATAATTTCCTTATTTGAATTGTTAAGTTTATTTCCAGGTTAACTTATATACCGCAATATTTTTTAAATAAGCTTTAAAAGGAAATTCCTCAGTTAAATGAATAACTAGAACAAATTTTATAACAAACCACTTTTCTACACGCATCATTTCCGACACAGAAGTTAATAAGAAAGATCTCACACAAGCATTGTGCTAACCAAATTTCCGGAAAGTAAGAAAACCCTTTCGTCAAATTCTCGAAGCATAAAGACAAAAATGAAAAAACCTTTTATGTATTTAAAAAGTAGCTGGTTTCTGTAGAAAAGAGTAATTTCCCGGGGGGGGGGGGGCTTCGATCCGGTGCTGACGTCACAACCGTTGCTCTGTAAAAGGTCGGGGGTGAAACGGAACTCACAGGTGTCCAAACGAAAACGCTTCGCCATTCTTACCTAAAGAAACACCCCTTCGACCTCCCCTCCTTACGCGCCGCAAAAATTCGATTTGCGAACAAAACTCGCGCATCCTGGACAGCGCAGAGAGCTCAGAAGCAGGGCGGAAGGAAGCGAAAAGTTTTTCTTCTTTTTCCCCTTTCCGGTTTTTTCCCGATAAAAAATAGCCACACACGCAAAATGAAAATCACAAGTCGAGGCGGTCGGGAAAAGCTGTTTTTGATAACTTTAATTGCTCTGTTTCAAATTACATCGACGTAATGACTCGGGAAGAAACGCTTTTGTAGTAGTAAACAGTTCGACGTGGGAGATAGAAATGCAAACGTTGTAATTGTATGTTGTGCTGGACGCACGTCACGGCAAGTACTGCCGACACGCGATTTTTTTTTTTGAGAAAATAAATTCGTAAATATGAACAGTTCATACATTTTTCCTGACATGCGAAGCAGAAGAGTTCTCGTACACAGTAAATTGAAATAGTGAACTAAGTAAGGAAAACATATCCATTAGTTTATTGATGAAGGCAACATTCCGTTTTTTGCTCAGCCAAATAGTGATGACAAATCTATCCAGCTAATGACAGCAAACGCCCGGCATGATAAATGTTTGGGGCGGCAAATACATAGTTTACAGAATACATTTCACAGAAATAACCTCAGATACAAGCTTAATATTCTTTTACCGTTTGCAAATACATTCTCATTAAACCGGTCGATATTACAAGGAAACAATGCGACAGTGTACTTGTGGAGAAAAAATAAACAGGAGTTGAAAGAGTCTAGTAAGTACAACATGAAAAATACCTTTGTACTTGAAAAGTAAATTAAGGTAATACAACCTTTAGTGGCACAAATAATGCAAATTTCTGTAGACACGTGTTTCGGGGTTACCAGGAACTCCGAAGCACGTGTCTGCAGAAAAGCAACATGCTGAAACTGAGTCGTTAGAACGAAATATAGTACTGTCGAACCTCGTTATAAACGAGCTCTAAGGGACCATAGAAATTAGTTCGTCTTAACCCATTTATGCCCAAGTTTTTTTAACAATTTTTTTCAATTTTTATCTGCTTAAAACTCTTACTTGGAATGGCTTGCATACATTTTAGGCTTAAAATAGTGCGCCGTTGCCATATTTATTAAGTCATTTAACGTCCTGTTCATGGGATATTTTGCGGATATGTGAGCAAAATACAACCTTACTTGACTTTACTTTTACAAAGTAACATTACAGAAGGCTTCTTTGATCAATTCTAATCAAATCATTTTAAAATAGTTTAATTTTATGAAAAATAAGTTCGCAACAAAAAAATTACTTTTTTGCTTGACTGATTTGTCTGAAAATAGCTGTCAATAAATAAACTCTGATGTCCAAATAGTGGCTCTAACAGGTTTTCTCAAGAAGAAGGACTATTTAACTTGTGAAAAACAGCGTTAGTAAAATGATATACCCGTTACAGGTTTTTGTATGTAGTAGTATGTTGTATGTAGTATGTTGTAGTAGTATGTTGTATGTAGTATGTTGTAGTAGTATGTTGTATGTAGTATGTTGTAGTAGTATGTTGTATGTAGTATGTTGTAGTAGTATGTTGTATGTAGTATGTTGTAGTAGTATGTTGTATGTAGTATGTTGTAGTAGTATATTGTATGTAGTAGTATATTGTAGGGTAGTTTTGTATGTGTAACTAACGAGCGTCGCGTTTTTAGGCTATCGGGCATACATGGGTTAAAAGCAGTTCGTTTTATCCGAAGAACAATATACACTACAAGTTAGTACGTGGGGTTAGGAAATGTAGCTCGTTCATAGCAGTAGTTCGTTTTAAGCGAGTTTGAATTCATGAGAGTCGACGGTAACTCTGTACCTCAGAACCAGACTAACGTAAGTCCAGTTTCGTAACTGTTCAGCAGAGGGTGAAAACGATTGCCGAGTGTATGCAAAAGGTGAAACTCGCGCTCTTTTAATGCTGCAAAATATTTGTGAAGAATTTCTTTCACAGAATAACGTTCTCATGGGTCGATGCAGAATATGATTCTGCATACAATGTAGCAATAAAATAAAAATCGTCATTTTTGGACTTAAGTCGTTCTGGCTCTGAGGTACAGAACTGTACCTTATATTTAGTGCTGCTGCATGAAAACTCCGTGCCTGATGTGTATGTAGGCTTCTTGTGTTTTTTTTTTTTTTTCCTTGCTTACAATTTTAAAAACTGATGATCTCTGGACTTGGTTTATTATTTTTTTTTCTGATTCAATAGCCTAACTCAAAAGCTAAAGCACTTCCCTCTAAATCTTTTTTTTACGTATTAAAAATATATTAAAGAACAACTGCACACTGAACATTACAAAGCATATGTGTACCAAACATTCAAAGTAGTCTTTTTCTAGGATGTAAAAATATTCTATTTTTTCATGTTAAAGAAGAACCCTTTTATAAATTCTAAACTAAATTTTTTTCACGAATTAAATACTTTTTCTTTGCGCATTAGGTGTAAAAGAAACAAAATTCAAGACATTAAAAAATAATAAATGACACTATATCATGAATAGGGCTCAAATAGCTTGATCACTGTAATTACACTACGCCTAAAGGCTTGCATGTTACTCTTTAATGGATGTCCTTTCACCATATTGAGAAGAAAAAAACTTTCGTTTTTAGCAATTGTCACGGCAGATACAAGATCGAGATAGGCCATGCATAAATAAAGGAAACTACTATAACACTTCCACCGAAGACAGGTGAATTTCATTATCGCTCTGACATAGGGTTCAAGAACTCTAGTGTGCTCGATCTAACAGATTTATCGGCAGGCTGTTGTCTTTTTATCGTTGCGTCGTTGTGACATTTAATTCGAAGTTTGCGCCGGTGATGTTAACTGCATTTGATAGATAGAGGTAATAAATATTTTTTCGCAATTGGAGTGTTTTAAAGGTATCAGCAGATTTATCGGTACAGCTGTCACATTTTTTTAACTGTGTTTATTTTATTTCAAAAGATTAAATTTTTAATTTAATTTTAATAAAATTTTCAACTTTCATTCAGACTACTGTCTTTTTGTTTTTTTTTTTTTTTTTTTTTTGGCCACTACCATTTAAATTTTTTTTTCTTTTCTTTTTTCCCAGTAAACCAGTTGTGTCCGTTAGTATGCTTTACAGCCTGCATGTTTTATGGCTTTAGGAACTCAAATAAAAGAATTTTTTCAATAGTATATCACATTATTTTTTGTTTATTTTCATTTGAATTGGGTGAAGCGTCGCTTTGCGTGCACATTTACAGACATGTTAGGGTCAGTAGGGGGTAATTATGAACGAATTTTCACACTTTCGCACGCTGATTGCTCTCTGGAGCACCATGTCCTATTTAAAAATCTGAACACCCATCAGAACCAACTCCTCTGCAACACTGCGCGAGCGTTTTTTTTATTTTTTTATTTTATTTATTTATTTTTTTGGCTGATAGAAGTTTTTTAAAAATCCTTGTTCTTAACTACCCCAATTGTTCATAATTACCCCACAGTTGCATGGGGTAAATATGAACATGCTTTTCCCCCTGGCTTACCCTCTCCTTTCAGTGAATTCCTTGCCCAAGTAGCACACTTCGATTTTTAAACGTTGTAAAATGGTTATTAACGTTGTGACAACCGCTTAAAAACGTTTAACGGTTATTTGGGCTACCTGGGTGACTTCATCATAAAAATAATATACCACGAAGGGATATCTGGCTTTCTTTCCAGATTTTCGTAGGAGTTCTGTATTTTTAGAGAAATGTTCGAATACCTCTTCATGAAACCAATGTGCCAGTCATCACCTGGCTTTCCGTCTTTGAATCGGACTTGCAACCCATTAACCAAAGCAAAGTCTTGAATTAAGCTTTTCAACTGTTCCTTGTCAAAAGCAAACTCCATACGAGCCCTAGCAATTAGATATTTTACTAAAGTTAGCTCCACATTAGTTGGTATGTCCGTTGGGGGACCTGCTCCCATCCCATCAATTTTGACTTTACCTTTAACTGTTGTGAAAAACACCCAGAGGGATGACGTAGGTGTCACTGCTTCTCTGTAGGTCATAATCCCATTTGTAATATCATTCACAGCCCTCAATAAGTCTTCATTCGTGTATTAAGGAGGTGTCTTCTACACAGCAGCGGAAAGCATTTGGACGTTCAAACGTACAGACAAGTTATATAAATCATTACAAAACGTCGGCCCAGTTAAATGGTCAAAATAACTATTTGGATCATAAAATTTGACTTAAAGTGGAAAAAACTACTTTGAAATAAATGTTCATAATTACCCCTACCTAGAAAAATACGGGGTAATAATGAACACCTTCCTACAGGATGCTAAAAATAAAAGACAGCGAAACTCCAGTTGATTCCTGTAAAAAGCTTAATAACTGAAGGCAAATATAATGAATATAATAACTTAGCACAGTTTTATCAATCCGAACAGGATGGAAATTGAAGACTGAAAAACTGTGACAACTTTTGTAAGAAGGGTTAGGATAACTAAGGAAATGGCGGGTACCGTGTGGCCACATCAGTAAAAAAACATTCCTAACATAATAATGAAGATGTGAACTGCCAGTTACTACTGCTATTTGGTTCCTCCATTGGCTTACAGAAGCGCTAATGTCGTTTGTTCTAAATTACCCCATTTTCACAATTACCCCTATTGACCCTATATGAGCAAATATTATTATGGGATAAAACTTGCAACTCTAAAAAGGTCTTAAAACATTACAGAGTTTTCTTAGTATACAGTACGTAAAAGAATTAAATTATATTCTAAATTGAAGTCTTGTAGTAATGATACTACAGGCTCAAGATATCTAAAATCTCATTGCTCTACTAGTTTTACATGACGAGAGATTTTCCTCTTATTCAAATGAAAACTCCGTTTTATGCAAAAAAAAGACCTCTGTTGCAAATAAATCCGCTGCGTAATTATTAAATTTCTTAGCTTCTTTTAATATCTTGTTTAGAATCATCTCTGTTTCTGTCTTGTTTCCATGGAAACCACTTTGAAAAAACCTTAAAAAGATCAACAAGATCTCGCCATTTCAACCAATTTTTATTTACCCGTATTATTAGCCATTTCGAAAAACGACAAATTATCCTAATTAGTAAGATAAACAAGAAAATATCTTCATTTCTGAGCTTTAAAAAAGAGAGATTTCTTTTTTAAAAGTAATAACTCGCAAGAAACTGAAAGGTTTAAGAACAATTTTGTATTCATAATAAACTATGTTTCTCATGTACAGGGCGCTCCGTTTTAACCTGCCAGACCTTTATTTTCGCAACTGTTCGTCCTAGATGCATACTCCCAATTGCAAAAATGCTCAAAATGAAGTGCAGAGTTAAAATGTTGAACGTTTGAAGGAAAAAGAAAAGTTGGAGAAAAAAATACGAAATCTAACTATTTATACGGACTCCAGGTCCCCAAACTAATATTCAAGAAAATCAAGAGCATAAAACGATTCAAGCATAAAAAGTTTGATATTAGTGCGACCAATATTCACCGAGAAATTAAATACAGCGTTTTGTGACTTTCACCACTTTACACTCAGTGTCAATTACACCGTTTTGCGGTAAATATAGTAGTATGGCGTTTCAGTACAATGACAACCGATCATTCTACTAAAAGGAGGATACGTTCTGATCTCATTTTCTGCACGGGATCGTAAAACTTTGAATTCGAATATCTCTTCGAGTTTTAATCGCGAATCTTCCATTTTTGTGCAGTATCTGGATGCGATCGCCGAGCTGGCGATGTATTTCACAACAGGACTGTTCAACGAATAATGACGATTGATAAATACTTTCAAGCACGATAAACCCTCGCACCCAAAACCTTACTGCTCAGGACACATTTTGTTTAACCCCTTGACATACAATGACGAATTTGACATTCATTTTATGGTCCACTGTAGACTTTGACGAGCCTGACTATTTTAATGTCATTTAGATGTTTCTTATTAACACCGAACTGATTACTAAGTATCTAAAAATGAAATGCATTCTTTCTCAGCTTTCACGTAACTGTTCAGCTGAGCAAAAATAAGTGACAATAATCGGTCGCATCAAATTCCATTTAATTTGTATTTCAAGGGGTTAAAAGAACAAAAAGTAATTAGATGCCGTTAAAGAAATTACTACAGGGAAAGTGATGGACAGAACTTCAGTATTCATCAGCTCATTATAGCCCTCAGTTTTAGCATAGATGCCACCATTTATACTCTTTAAATATCAAATATATGTGTCCCCCTTTAACATTATTATGCAATTCCTTCTCTCGGTATTCCGTTGCCATAGCAACCATTTTAACCTGCTCTGAGATAAGCAGAATTGCCTTATTATAAGTTACAATTGTTACGTACATCATCTAGTCACATTTGCATTGTCACTTAATGAAATTTGTACTACTCTTTCCTAATAAATATTTCAGCTTAATTTCTTTTACTGATTCTCTCTCTCCTAATATATTGAACATTATTTAGGTATTATGCATAATTTAGGTTAGTTTGATGCAGAACTATGAGGAACTACCTATTTGAAGCTGCTCTTTGATTGACATCAACATCATGAGCAACGTAAAATCGCCCTTGCGTTGAACAAAAAAAAAAGGAAGAAAAAAAATGTGATCCAACATTTAAAAAAAAACAGCATATTAGTTAAAATAAAAGTCAATTTTTAGAACGTGATTTCAACAAGAGCCAGAAACTATATAAATACGAAATATTTAAGAGATTTTTTTCAAAATAAATGCTTTCTTTCCTCAGCTACCTATATTCAGTTCCGATTTTGTGAGGAATAATACGCAGAATTAAACAGTACTTTAAATGGTCCATGCAAAGCTATGCGAGTCAAAGGAAAATGGTGCAAAAACATATCGCATGACTAACAAAGTCTTAGCACATAGCCTTTGAAATTTTTAGAAGGGATATTTTTGGAAGTTTTGACCTAGGAACATTGTTCTTGAGGTGCACTCATAGTTTTTGGGATAGTACGCAATCGCTGTTAGAGAGACAGGTAACATTGTAATAAGAGTGAGAAAATCTCGGCAGATGACATTTTTTTTTCCCATTTTAAAGTTTTCTTTATAAAAAGTGGCTAATTTTTAATTTTATGCGACAAAACCTGATATAATATAAACACTACTTCTTCCATTAAAATCAAGGTCAAATCTTGTCTGTTTTGTAACGTTGTTCAAGTTCTTCACAAGCTTTTGCTTTTCAATAAACACACAATAAGTGTTACTAAGAGTGAAAATTGATTAAAGTGTTAAGAAGTCAAAGTGATTTTCAATCAAAAGATAAAAAAGACTTCTGAAGCAGTTAGAATATTTTATTTAAAAAAAATCTATGAAAACTTTTGTGTGTTATTTTTTAAAAAAGTAGCAGTACTAAAAAGAATTTTGCGTCCGCCACTGCGAAAGTAAAGCTGTGATCCGCAGTTTTGTACTTAGAAAACTGACAGAATATCCTATCAGTGATTAAAAATTATGGTTTTTTTTTTTTTTTTTGGTAATCCTATATCAACCAAAATGCTGACGAAGAGTAAGGGCCATGCTCCACATCGACGTAAAGCAGAAAAATTAGGCAGAAGCGTAAAATGGATTCAATGGTGTTCCTATGGAAAGTACCCGGATTTTCGGTTTCTGCCTTCAGTTTCGTTCGCGTTTTACGCTGATGTGGAGCAGGGCCCTAACTGAAAATGTAATTAATAAGCTTTTTGTAGAAAATTAAAACCACTCCCTAAAACTTTTGACTGAAAAAAAAACATTCTCTCCAAAAACTGCCCGAAGACAGCATATATGCAAGCTGAATTCAAATATTTGCTGCAAGTGCAATCTTTAAAATGTAAAAGAAATGTTTTTTTCTTCAAAAAAGGGAAAAAAGCGGAGCTGCTTCTAGTTCTGACAAGCAGCTATCCACTCTATAAATATTAAATCTTTTTCACGAAGGTCTAGGTCAGGTGAATTCCTCTGTATCTTGTTTCCATAGCAACCACCTTCTTCACCTCAGCCAAGAAACGCCGGTATCAAGGGATTCTTTCCCATGCATTTTTGAAGATACAAGATTTCAAATTTTCTGCTCATACTCGATTTTATGGTCGTTATTAAAAAGTGGATTATTTTATACTGAAAGTTTCGACTGATACTCGTTTCATGCGTCAAGTAATCTTTAAGTACTAAGTACGGAGAAATTGAAGTAAATGAGAGCTTTTGGTTTGAAACTAAAAATTCTTGCGAAGCACAGGCTTTAACTATTGTTTCATTGCACAGAGGAAACTTTTCCCGATTTTAGTTTTAAAAAAATCAGAAGACAATGTTTTTTTTTTTTAAGTTTCTTTTTAAAAAGGTTTACAGTTGGACCTCGTTAATTTGACCACGATCAAAAAGAATTACTGCTAGCACATAATGAGCTTCCGATCCCTGCCCTCTAGTTTGAAATATATTGTTCTTTAAGTAAGACGAACTGATTTTAAAGGTTGCTTGGTATTCGTTTTAACGAGCTTCGACAGTATTTATAGACCGTTTTCTGAAAACATTTATTACCAAATCTGGTATGGCGAGAACTCTTTTTCTATGTATTTAATTTTGTCGCTCGTCCAACTTGTTTTTTTTCCTCCTTTTTTTACCAGCAACAAAAATTCATCAATTTTTTCCTAAATAATTATTTTATGCATTATACTACTGCATTACAATTTTGAAGAAAATACATTCATAAAATCTAGTTGCCATTTATAAAGAAGCCTTTTGTATTATAACACGCCACAACGCTCGTTGAACATGTGACTCAAGCAAATGGAGAATTTGAATAACTTTGATGAAATAAAACTTTTGCTTCTGAACTGCAGTTTTTATTTCATGCGCTTGGTGTTAAAATGTTTTCTCTTGGTAGTAAAATATTTAACTAGTACTTTCTTATTGCAATATTTTTCCCGATAGTCCATAGAACTAACGCGTCTAACCACGATTCCTTGACTTAACCCTCGTGGGTTCCTTGGTGTCATATGTGACCCCAATGCAATTTCTGTTTAATATATCTTGTTAATCAACCATTTGTTTTTAATGGCATTTTGAGGCTTTTATTCTTCCAGTTTTCTATTCAAAATAATGCTATTATTGTGTTTTATTTTTCCCGAATTGCATTTTTTGCACACAAGACCCTTGGGGTCACTTCCCCAGAATGCCAAAAAAAGAGGACGTTGCAACTTTTGTCCAAGAGAACTGGACAGAAAATGCATCGAAAAATGTCATAAGTGTTTGAAATTCACTCGCAAAAAATCATGTTTTTTCAAGTCTAACAGTTGTAAATAAATCTACAGTTATTGTAAGTTTTGCTCTAAAATTTTAATTTTTAATGCATAAACTAATTTTACTTTGTGTCTTTTTACTTTTTTAGCATTAAAAAGTATGTGTGGGGTCCAAGGGTATGTGGGGTCCAAGGGTGTTGAGTGTAACTGAAATGGGAGGGACCCACGAGGGTTAATCAAAACGAGCTCTACGAAGGTCCAAACGGAAAAAATTATGCGTACCATGTGCAGGGTACATAAGCGAAAATTCTGCACTTAAAAATAGTTACGGCTATAAACATCTAAAACACAATATCTCGTCTTAAATTAGCAGCGGGTTAAATCAATGAAATTTATAACTCAATAGCGGTACGCATCTTCTGGAACGCAATTTTTATTGGATCCCTTTTTGAACGTGCACAACTGAAAAAAAAAATAAGCCTACAAAAGAAAACATTTAACGCAGCATCATTCTTTTTAATGCAGGATCTTTTTGCCTCTCAATCGAACATGTACTCACATATTTGTTAGTTGATTGAAAAAATATCTTTTTCACGAAAGTTCTTATTTTTCTTCTCTTTAAACCTTTGCCAAAACAGATAAAAGAAAAACTTTAAAAATGCATTTTAAAATTCAATCAGTAATTTTTTCGTAATATTTTTCATAAAATAACACTCAAAAGACTAATGTCTAATGTCTCTACTGTGTTAAATAATAAATGCATTATTCATCAACGTTCTCAAAACGAAAAATTATCTACCAGAACCTAGTGTGTCAAATGACTTTTTAAAGAGTAAATATTAAATCCGAAATGACAATCTACCAAAAAAGGGAAAAGAAAAAGAAACTCGTCAACTTATTCCCAAGTTCGAAGAATTGATATTGAATCCACTGCTTTCAAGTGTTGCTCCCTCATTCGGTTATTTCGACAGGATAACAGCCAGTGCGATTAAAAAGTAATTTACTATCTTTTTCCGCGAGGTGGCTTCGATTCAACTATTTATATTAAAACAAAATTAGTTGACTCGTGCGAGGCATTCACACTAGACAGATGGAGTGCAAAAACACGTTTTTTAAACGATGTATTATTTTTGAAATTTGATGAAAAATTAATGAAAGTTAAAAAGCACTTTTGAGAAACAATATATGTGATGATCGAAAGTTAGATTAGAATTCCGCTGAGAAAAAAAAGCAATTAAAACGAAATTTTTCGACCCGGATTCAGACTCATGGCGTTCCCATTACAAACACGATGTTCTATGTAACCACGCCCATGCGTCATAATTTTTCGGATACTATTCATTAAAGTAATGTCGAATAAAGTACGCGTGAAGTACGTGTAATATTTTCTCTTTGTTTATACAGTCTAACTGGCTCATAACGAGCTTGAAGGGATTTTCTCGTTAAAATCTAGATTGCTAGTAAAAAAATCATGAAACTTTATACCCACTTGCTTTCTTTATTTTTTATTGCTTCACAATTACAAATAATAAGGTTTATATTATTTTAATAAGTCTTATTGCCTCTTTATTGCATTATTGCTTTTCGTGAAATGCTCATATCCTAGATAGTATCCTCGCTTATACCCCTGTCTTCGGAAGCAGCTTGAAGTTTTTCTGCACATCGAAATCCATTAAATTTGTTGAGGATTCCTCAGCTTGAAATTCTTCCCAATGGACGCTATCCTTGTCACTTTCAATGTAGTTTTCATCTGCTTTAGCGTGAGTTAGGGCCATGCTCCACATCGACGTAAAGCAGAAAAAATAGGCAGAAGCGTAAAATGGATTCAATGGTGTTCCTATGGAAAGTACCCGGATTTTCGGTTTCTGCCTTCAGTTTCGGTCGCGTTTCACGCTGATGTGGAGCATGACCCTTAGAATTCAAACAACAGACGGAAGTCAAAACGTCAAAAAATATTTAAACGAATAAAAAAAAAGACGGTCAACTCTTGATCTCAAGATTTATGAATCACCACTAACTGTACTTTCACCTCTGAATGTTAAAGGATTTTTTCCCAAGAAATGATAACTGATCCGATAGTTGATAGAAATTTTATGAGTCACAAAGTGTTGCTTGCTTTAAACTTGGTTTGCTTGTTAAAAGCAAGTGATGTTCTAAAACATTTAACGTTACAACAACAAAGTTAATTTGATTTCTTCGTTGAATCCGGGGTCTCGTTAAATCAGAGCCTTATATGAGTTCGACTGTACCCAACATTCTACTTTTTAGCAGAAATTATCAGACGGAATTGTGTATTGAACAGACCAGCGTATTAAATCGACTTCTTCTTATTGTATAAAAATTATATAATTTTATCTTGTCTTAAAAAAAATGTGAAAACCAGTGAGATTGTTTCACTTTTGTACATGCACCATCAATGTTATTCCGTAGTAAGACCACATTTTTTCTTTCCTGTAGCAGGTTTCAAGAGTTATATTCCAGGATATCAAAAAAAGTGTCTGCAAATGTATTATCATATATTTCACGTGAAGCAAATGAAACATAGGAAAAACAAAAATAGAGTTAAGAAGCAGCATTGTTATATTATACTGCCAGTATATTCATCCAATTTAAAAACAGATGAAATTCAAAATTTGAAATTAAACATGCGATAATTCTTCCGAATTTGATTAAATTTTAGAAAGATGCAGAAACCGGACAGTATGATATATTTCTTTAAAGACAAATTTAGAGAACATAAATCTTAACTGCAACAGGAGTTTTTCGAGGAAAATAGCTAGCAGCATTCAAAAGCTCAAACTACACAACATTTGATTTTAGTATTTAAAGTTGTTTTTACATTCATTCTTCAAACCAACAGTTGATACTCAATAACAGAATAAACAGAACCGTGAGTTTCATTGTAACAGCGCTGAAATATTTATTCTAAGGTCATGATCAACATTTATTACTTTCCAGTTCCGTTCCTATGGCAACAACCTTTTATCTCCCAAGAAGAAATTTCGAACCAAACACTTCTGCAGATTTGCTGAGATTTTCTTTTCTTATAAATTATCAAAGGAATTTCAACGCCGAATGACCTAAATAAGAAAAACTTAAATAACAGAAGTAGAATTCTAAATTGAAAATAAGAAAAGCTTTTTGAAATAGAAAACATGAAAGCCTTTTGTGGCAAAATCACAAAAAGGAATTCCTCAGATTTTTTCGGAGGTCCTGCATGCATGTAAACTGTACTATTTTAATTAAACATTTCACAGTTAATTTTTCTTTCGTCATTTTGAGAACAGTATATATTTTCAAAAAGATAATTAATACGAACAACAACTAAAATGAATGTTTTTTTTTTCACACAAAACAAACTGGATTTGTTGTCAGAGTATTTGAAGGCTATCGTAACTGCTTCAATAGTAGGCTTTTTTTCCGCAGCCTACTGTTTTTTAATGCATTTTACATAACTTTTCTTTATGATTCGTATTATTTTATGGTTTTGCAGAAATGAAATAAAGTTAACCATAGTAAGTGACCCACAGTAATCCTTGATCAAAATATGCAACCATATATTTGGTCAAAAAACTGTTCAAGGCAGAATTTAAATTTTCGGTGAATGTTGTTATATACAGTATTCTTTCTTTAATAATTAAAATAGAACTTATTATATTTCAAATCTTCAATAATCAAGAACCACCCTCTGGATAGAGATATTTCTTGCTTTTTCCCGGGATAGTTAACGATCTTTTCTCTTTTTCTATTTTTAAAATAGTTCATTTTTAAAATATGGCTATACTATTTTAATTTATTGATAATGCATTAGATAAAACAAAAAAGCGAGAGTCACAAGTCTTAGTTACGGTGTTCTGAAATAGATATATTTTACAAAATTTTACTGGTTCACTTTATGAATTTATTGTATCAATCATTTCGCTAGCTTTACAAAGATGGTTAATTTTTGTTTCTGCGTTCATTAGAAGCAAAGGTATTGGCTTGTGAAAGTGCATAATCTACGCTAAAACATCAAAAGTTTAAGCTTTAATTGCATTTTTCTTGAAATTAGTTTTTATATCGAATTTTCTGATTTCAAAAACGACTAGTGCAATAATGGAAAACATTCAGATCAGTAGCAATCAAAAGTGCATCTCGAGACGTATTTTTGACGTAACTTTTTTTTTTTGCCCTCGTCCACTCATTATCGCGATATCAAGTCTTATGTCTTTCGACAGTTTTATAAAAAAGCTCCAAATTTAAAGACTTGGCGGAAAATCGATTACACAATGTCATTGTTTGCATGTGCGGGACATCTATCATCAAATCATCTGAAAGATATCTGCCGTCATTCAAAAAAAAAAAAAAAAAAACTCACTAGAAGTTTGGCGACTTTGCTTTGAAATTTCAGAAGACATTAAGGCCTTGTATTATAATAACGGGGTCACGAGGGCAAATAACTCATGCTTTAACAGATATGTTACAGTGCTCTTTCGATTGCTACTTATTAATTTTCTTCATTATTACACTTTCAAATGGTATCCTGGTTAGCATTCTTAAGAGCCGTTTTTTTTAAGAATCAGGTACCGTAAAATTGGGTGTATAGGAACAGCGGGGTCAATCGGAACAAAACTTCTCGACCGTACAAAGAAATTCTTCATAAATATACTATTGGGTATTTTTCACCGTGAATTTTTTTTTCGAAAGGTAAGATCATAGGAAGTAGGAAAAAATTACTTTTGTCAATCTGGCAACGCTACTGGCTTCTAAGGCGGGCTGCACGTGGAATGCTAGAAAACATCACATTTTCATAGACTGCAAAACTTCATATGCAAGAACAAACCTTCTTATATTTAAAAACTCAGAGTGGTATGTTTCAATTATACATGTATCTGAACAACAGAATACCACATTAGAATTTACATTTTTTATAAATTGTGTCATAAAAAGGAAGAATTCTGAAAAATGCCATAGGAAAAAAATTTGCGGGGTAAATCGGAACACTTAGTTTTGTTGTTCCAATTCAAACTTATTTGAAGGAAACTGTTTGAAAAATCAAGATTCTAACCCCAATTATTCAAATCAAGACAAGGACAAGGATTTATTACTGTTTATCCCTTCTCGTGAGCAACTAGATCTTAAAATGACAAAAAGTTGTAGATTTCAAAAGTTTTTTCTCCAGGAGACTTCTTTTGACTTAAAATACGAGGGGAAAAGTCACATAGACTTTATGTAGCAAAAGTTCAGCACACAGACAGTGATGAATAAGCGAAAAAATATTTCAGGACAATCCCCGAAACCCAGAAATTTCAAGAAACTAAAGAAAAGGCAGAGTTCATCCCAGGAGATGTTATGAAAAAAAATAAGCCAAGTCACAATTGCTAGTTTTAAGGACAAGTACATATTTGTGGACGACATGAGTGACTTCCATTCATGTTAAATCTTTGTATTTCAATTCAAAAACATTTCTTAAAATTACTTTTCATTTTTCATAAGTTCAAAATTATTTTGAATTTTGACGAATTATAAACGTTTACTGGTATTGAAATTATACATTTATTCAACAGTAATTATCTGTTCTTATTCTCCCCCATCAATATTACTTATGTTTATGAGACCTATTACAGGTTAAATTGAAAAAAAATAAAAATTTAGCCAGGTGTTCCGATTGACCCCTATCTGCGGGGTGAATAGGAACACCTATAAAATGCTATGTATATGAATAAAAACTGTTCAATATGTTTTGTACTTGCTCGGAATATCAAGAACAAACCAAGACCGAAGTTTTTACCCAAAAATTTAAATTAAAAAAAAATCTTTTAATTACTTTTTTTACAGTCAAAGCGGAAAAGTGTTCCGATTAACCCCATTTTACGGTAGTCAAAAAACTTGACATTTTTGATTTTGCTGAAAATTTCAGAATATGGTCTTTATTTAAAATTATTAAACACGTGTTTTTTTATTTTTTCTTAAAAAAATTTTTTCTTTCCGTTTTGGGAGGTCAAAGTTGGACTTTGCTCTTTTTTTCAATAAAAACATGCCAACTTAGATGAGCCAATACTTTTTGCTTTAGGAGTGAACCGTGGAACTAACAATTATTTTGTGTTCTACTATATCCCCACTAACTGTAAGTACATAAATATTTGTGGACGACTCTTGGCACAAAGGTCAGAGGTCACTCAAAGTTAGACGAAAAATAGTTTTTTAATGCAACTTTGACCGACCAAATCTTCTTGTGGAAACTGTGCACCACGGTATTGTATATATCAGTAAATACCCACCAAAGAGTAGTATCCAAAAACATAAAGATATGTGTGGTTGATATTTTGCTTATCGAAATATTTGACTCTGAAGTTGCAGAAATCGCAAAATCACGTGACTTTGAGGGTCATTATCTCCTTGCACCATGAGTGACCAGATACAAAACTAGTTGGAGTAGAAGCCTTTCTTGTCCCAGAAACACAATCCGTTAACAAACCTATGGCTACTCTTTCAATTTTTACATAATTCTTCTCTAAACTTTGAAAAATGAGTGTTTTTCGGCGTTAAGAAAAAAGGCCAATTACCTGTTTTAAAATAGGTATTGCTATTATTTGTAGCATTATTATATCCCAACTTCCTAACTAGCTGAAATGGCATCTAAAGATGGTTATACAGTTGAAACCAAATAGAAAATGAATTGTCGAAAATACTCAGTATACGTCAAAAACCATATTTTTTTATTTGTCCAGGCGACGTTTTTAGCCTACTTTCCCGTTAAAAATAAAAGACAAAAAAGGTATTAAAAGTAGCTAAAAGCATCTAAAAAATATCGCCAAGTTAAAAAAATATCGCCAAGTTAAAAAAATATCGCCAAGTCCAAAAAATATCGCCAAGTTAAAAAAATAAAAAGGTAAAATGACTATCGAAAAGTTAAAAATTTGAAAGTAGGGTATTGAGATGGGGAATTTGTGCGTCGGTCGGTCGGTCTGTCGGTCGGTCTGTCTGTCTGTCCCCCCCTAATAACTTTTGAATGAACATTCTGATTTGGACAAACTTTTTTTTGTTGGAAAGATCTCGGCGAGTACAGCTCATTCCCATATTTGATTTTTTGATTTGAACAATTTTTGGTTCAACTTTGAGCCGTTCAAAAAACCGGTCCCGCGATACTAACTTTTTAATGAACAGTCCGATTTGAACAAACTTTTTTTTTGTTGGAAAGAACTTTTCAAGGGTACTTCATTCCCGTATTTACATTTCCGATTTGAACAATTTTTCGTTCAACATTGAACCGCTCAATCAAGCTGTCACCCCTAATAACTTTTGAATGAACAGTCCGATTTAAACAAACTTTTTTTTGTTTGAAGCATCTCGGCAAGGATACTTTATTACCGTATTTAAATTTTCAATTTGAACACTTTTGGTTCAACATTGAACCGTTTAAGCAACCTTTCTCCACCTAATAACTTTTGAGTGAACCGTCCGAATGGAATAATTTTTTTTTTGTTCGAAAGATCTCAGCGAGTGCAGCTCATTCCCATATTTGATTTTTCGATTTGGATAATTTTTGGTTCAACTTTGAACCGTTCAAACAACCGGTCCCGCGATGCTAACTTTTGAGTGAACAATCCGATTTGAACAAACTTTTTTTTGTTCGAAAGATCTTTTCAAGGATACTTCATTCCCGTATCTACATTTTCGATTTGAACAATTTTTCGTTCAACATTGAACCGTTTAAGCAACCTTTCCCCACCTAATAACTTTTGAGTGAACCGTCCGAATGGAATTAACTTTTTTTTTGTTTGAAAGATCTCGGAGAGGCTTTCCCATACATTCCCATATTTTGCTTTTTGATTTGAACCATTCTTCGTTCAATATTGAACCGTTCAGAAAAAAAAATTAACATTAGCGTCTACGGGGAATTTAAGTTGAATGTTGATCCTGAACTTAAAGATGGATTTCCTTCAAACTAACTTTGTAAGAAAATGGTTTTGATAAATGTTTGTAACGTACTTTTCTGAGTAATCTTCTGTGAGGACTCTGATTCCGACTCCGACTCCGCAAACATGGCGGAAATGCAGGCTCAGAAAAAAAATGACTGACTGTGCAGAGGATTTTTTGTTTATTTATTCATTTGTTTTATTTTATTTATTATTATTATTATTTTTTTTGCAGACGATTTTTTTTGTAACAAAAATTTTTCATTCACGAGAACATTTTATTCTTTATTTATATTTAACAACTGGCAACAGATTAAAAGTGAAATTCGAGACATTTTATTAACGGACGAGTTTTTTTTTTCTTTCTTTGATAAAATGTATTTTGATGCCCTTTGTACTTTTATTTATTTATTTATTTATTTTATTATTATTATTATTATTATTATTATTTTTGAAAACGATGGAGGATTTTTTCTACGGAGGAACTGTAACAGTTACACTCTTTGAAAGGTGCGACAAAACTTTATTTATTCGTTAATTGCTTTTTACGTGTCTATTTCATCTGATGAAAGGGGTATATTTTGCTTTTCGAAATCAGCTCTAAGTGCTAAAAAGGTACGTTTGACATAATTTTAAGTCTCAGATAATCAAGAGAATAATGATCAGAATCGAGAATGCCGATGTCGATGTACGGGAAAGTAGGCTCGTTTAGTTCTTGACAGAACTTCTTGTTTTTTTTTTTTTGTTACAGCTCTTTATTCCGTTCGGTTCCGACATGGTAAGCAAATTTATGTACTTCTTGTCGTTCTAGTTGCTGTAAAACTGGAAAGTAATGTATCTTAAGTCTGATATAAAGTAATTTCTCTTGTCATATCAAATTTTTAATGTAAAAGAATATTTTGAAATGGATAATAGACCTAATCTAAAAAAAACTTACTTATTCAGCTGATCCCTCTTGCTCGATGTCATGAATGTCATCAAAAATTTCCAGACCTACACCGAGGGGCTTTAATGTACCAAGATTTTTAAGAAGTGACATTCTGCTAAAGGGGCTTCTGATTTGTGAAAAAGTTGAGTTTTTGATGACATTCACAACATTGACCAAGAGGGCACAGCTGAACAGAAGTTTTTTTTTTTTGTGTGTTTATTGTCCATTTCAAAATATTCTTTTACATTAAAAACTTGATATGACAAGAGAAATTACTTTATATCAGACTTAAGATACATTACTTTCCAGTTTTACAGCAACTAGAACGACAAGAAGTACATAAATTTGCTTACCATGTCGGAACCGAACGGAATAAAGAGCTGTAACAAAAAAAAAAACGTCGCCTGGACAAATAAAAAAATATGGTTTTTGACGTATACTGAGTATTTTCGACAATTCATTTTCAATTTGGTTTCAACTGTATAACCATCTTTAGATGCCATTTCAGCTAGTTAGAAAGTTGGGATATAATAATGCTACAAATTATAGCAATACCTTTTTTAAAACAGGTAATTAGGCTTTTTCCTTAACGCCGAAAAACACTCATTTTTCAAAGTTTAGAGAAGAATTATGCAAAAACTGAAAGAGTAGCCTTAGGTTTGTTAACGGATTGTATTTCTAGGACAAGAAAGGACCAGATACAACTCCAACTAGTTTTGTATCTGGTCACTCATGGTGCAAGGAGATAATGACCCTCAAAGTCACGTGATTTTGCGATTTCTGCAACTTCAGAGTCAAATATTTCGATAAGCAAAATATCAACCACACATATCTTTATGTTTTTGGATACTACTCTTTGGTGGGTATTTACTGATATATACACTACCGTGGTGCACCGTTTCCACAAGATTTGGTCGGTCAAAGTTGCATTAAAAAACTATTTTTCGTCTAACTTTGAGTGACCTCTGACCTTTGTGCCAAGAGTCGTCCACAAATATTTATGTACTTACAGTTAGTGGGGATATAGTAGAACACAAAATAATTGTCAGTTCCACGGTTCACTCCTAAAGCAAAAAGTATTGGCTCATCTAAGTTGGCATGTTTTTATTGAAAAAAGAGCAAAGTCCAACTTTGACCTCCCAAAACGGAAAGAAAAAAATTTTTTTGGAAAAAATAAAAAAACACGTGTTTAATAACTTTAAATAAAGACCATATTCTGAAATTTTCAGCAAAATCAAAAATGTCAAGTTTTTTGACTGCCTGATTCTTAAAAAAACGGCTCTTAAGAAGACATGAAAAATATTTAAAAAATTCCACATCATTCCTCATCAAAATATTGGTCCACAGTCTTCTGCTTTAAACTCTTGTACTGTTTAAACGAAGTATTGGTCATGCAAACGCTTCATCACTTATAGAGCAAAATAAAAAGCGAAAATTAAGTCGTAATTATCGTTTAATTCATTCTATAAGAATTTAAAATGATCTATGTGAATGTTAATTTCTTTTTAAAAAACTGCAAACTTGATCCGGATAAGATAGGACCGGATATACCAGGTGCTACTGTATTTAGTTTACTATTTATTCCGAACACCACATATGTACAAAATAATAGTACGTGTTGAAACAAATAACATATTTCATGAAACAAAAACATAAGTTTTCTTTCTTTTCTTTTTAATGTGAATGAATATGTCGCTCAAGGTACGAGTTTTTAAGGGATAACTAACTTATCGTTCAGAAAAATACAAAAATATGTTGATTTTCATTCAATTTTAAGTTTTGGCAAATTTAGTTCAAACGTTCGATGCCCGAAAAATTTACTCTGAGCAGAAAGCTGTATTTCAGAGCGTCAGGGTTGCCGAGAGCCAAGGTGGGCCCCTTGTAGGGTAGATCACAGCCCCCCTCCCGCATAATATTATTTACTAAGACGGCCCCCCAAAGCGCGGGGCCCCTAGTTCACGACTAGGCTGACATGGTCTCTCGTCGACTCTGCATAGTGCTTAATATTTCACACGTAATGTACGTGATGCTTACGTCTGTGTGTGTGTGTTATTCATTTTTGAAATACTTTTTCGTTAAAGTAAAAGAAGACAAAAAGTGGCTCAATGCATTTTAAAATTATTGCAACGACCAAAAAAATTCAACAAGGAAATTCAAATATTAAACAAATATCGAAAAATAAAAAATTGGGAAGTATATGCTCTAGATGGGGGAAATGCGTGTCTGGCCCAACCTTAATAACTTTTGAGTGAACAGTCCGATTTGAAAGAAACTGTTCCATTCGAAAGATCTCGACGAGGGCACCTCATTCCCGTATTTGACTTTTTTTTTTTTTGAACAATGTTTCGTTTACTTTTTAATAGTTGGTATACGGGAAAGTAGGCTTGTTTAGTTCTGGATGGAACTTCTTGTTTACACTGTGCTTCATTTTCAAACGGAACACGGTTCTTTAAAATACCACAACAGAAAAAAAATGCTAAGCATTTTTATTCATTTTACAAACTATAACTCATTTTCAAGCGTAACACGATTCTTAAAAATATCACAGCAGAAAAAATGATAAGACATTTTTATTCAGTAGTTACTATCACTTGATGCATCGAGAAACGCGAATTATAATAGTTCCAAACCGTTTATTTCAAAGTAAAACTATAAATCAGGAAAGAAATACTATAGCTGTCAGTTAACGGATTTAACTATGCTCTGGTAAGCGTTTATCAGAAAAAAAAAACAGATGCATACGCATGCATTACCCAGCCTTCAGTACTGTGTAAATTGAAAAAAAAAAAAAACTTTTTCGTAGAATTTTTTGTGCAGCGAAATGGAATAAAGTAAAATATGAGCGGAGCCGCACCAATTTCCTTAAAAGCCCCATTCATCATCTGAATTCATTCCACCAAAGTACAATACATATTTTAGAAAGAAAACACTCGCTTCCAAAGGATAAGTAAAAAATTTCCACAGTACTGTTCCGTGCAACTATGAGCCTATTGTAAACATTGAGAACATTTAAGAAGTGAAAACCATTTGAATCGATACTCGTAAACTCCGAAAAAAAGAGCGGTTTCTTTTCCCTTTTCGGTAAATTGCCGAAATAACCTCTAGTGAAAAGCGACGTTTAATTTTTATGAGGAAGTTACTCGTAGAGGAAAAAATAGCAGTTCAAATTTGAAACATTGTTTGGGAAGTGTGTCCTCTGAAACTTAATTTGTTCTTTGTACTAATAAATAATCCCAGTGAATCTGGTTGGCTGGAATCTTTGAGAAGGCATCTGATCTAATATAAATCTATCAGGATTGCTAACAAGTAGGGCTGCGACATCGATGTCGATGTTTTGGAAACATCGATGTTTTTGTAAGAACATCGATGTGTTTACCATCGATGTTTGAGGGTCGATGTTTTTCCAACATCGATGTTTTAAGTTCGATGTTGTTATCGATGTCGATGTTTTATATTCCAGCAAAGAAAACCGAAGAAAAATATGCTGTAAGCATGCTCATTAAAAAGTTTTCATCTTTAATCAGAAGTTGCAATGTTAACCTCATTGGAAAAAAAAATTCTATGATTATTATCGATGTTTTGCTCTTAATGTTTCTGAAATATCTCTAATTTGCTTTCACGATTTTTTTGAAATGTCTTTTAATGATCGTTGTTTCGCGCTCAATTTTTTTTTTAAACTTTCGATGTACTTTTTACATTTAAGCAAAAAATTATAAAAATATGCGATAAAAAAGATTTGTCTTTCTTTAACCACTAGTTGCAATATCTACCAAATTGAAAAAAAAGTTTAAAAAAAGATAACTAAGGATGAGATACTGGCAATGATTTTTAAACATCGTTGTTTTGCATTTGCTTTTTTTTTCGACGATGTTTTACATTTCAGCAAAAAAAATAAATAAATAAATAAAAATATGCGAAGGAAAAAAAATACACAGTTAATCAACAGTTGCAGTATATATCTCACTGAAAAAAGTTTTCTTAACTGACATCGCTATCTTACGGTTGATTTTTTTCCAGGAGAGAAAAGATGTATCTAATTGAGAGATATAAAGAGGCGCTTGTAGTGGAGAGTATCTGAATAACTAAACATTCAAATGTGTAAACATTTTTATAAAAAAAAGATCGATGTTTTGAAACATTGATGTTTAAAAACATCGATTTTTTTGGTCGATGTATCAATACCATCGATGTCTTAAAACATCGATGTTTTGCCTTCGATGTCGCACCCCTACTAACAAGTCATCAACGAGAAACAATTAGTTATTTCAAGCAAATACCGAATAGTTCGTTACGGTAACCAGATATAGCGAGCACCCGCTTAATCGACATCCGTTACACCGGGTCTCCAGTTTAACCGGTCGCAATTTACTTACGTACGAAAATCGAAAAACCACTTAGCAAAAAATAAATTTTTGTGAAATTTTTTCAGCTATAAAATAAAAAATGACTATTAAAAAAGGAACTTTTTGGAGAGTGGCATCATGCGATTAAAATAAATAGTAAAACAGCGCTCCAGAATATGAGTGGTGAAACTGCTAGATTAATATTCAGTCCAACTATAGAAACGACCGTGCTGTTTAATTGATAAATACAATTTAATGCGCTGCATTTTCATCAAATAAATGATTTTTTTTTACTAATCCTCCTAATTTTTCGTTTACTCCTGTTCTTATTTGAGCAGATTAATCGAGAGTCTACTGTACTGAAGTTTCACCGTTGTTTAGAACAGTTTGTCTGAAATAGCAATTACTCAACTGAAGGCAAAAAAAGTAAAACTCATAGAATGTTTTTTTTTAAGTTTCGCGCTGTTGGCTGAAATTATTTCAGTACATCCACGAACGGTTCAAAAACAAAGTTTCTGTTCGACTGTCAAGTAACATTCCGTCATGTCGCCGAATTCCAAGAGAGTTAAAGGTATTTGTCATTTTTTAGCTGAGAAACATTTTATGCAACTCGAACTCGCATTATTTATCTAATAATAATCAATCATCGCACCAAGGATAGTGTGAAGACAAGTTATGTGACAATCAAAGAAGGGACAGGGCTTGTTTAGCGACTCCAAAAAAGGTTTACTCTTTCTCTCTCTCTCACTGCCAGACTACTTTCTTCGAGGTTCGACAACGAAGACAAAATTAATTCTTTGATAGGATAGTTTTATCATGTTGGACGTTAGTTGTTTGGGTGTGTAAAGATGTCTTATCACATTTTCGGAAATCCTGCAGCTAGTGAAATCTACTGGTGTCTAGGTCGATAGTGCCTTCTTGAATCTAGGATGATAGTGCGTTTCATAATGACAAAGGTTGTGAATGGGAGGAATGACACCAACAACAGGTTGGTAAATCAGTGGAACCCCCTCGAAGGTATAGACAGTGGGGGTCGTCACATTGTCCACATTAGTTGCCCATTGCCTTTAATACTATGTTTTTACATTATATCCTTGAAAATATTGTATGGTTTAAACTAAAAATTATAAATTTAGCCAACCTTAAATTTATTTATAATATTTGGACGTAATGTCTCAAAAACTATTTATTTTTAAAGAATAACAAAACTAGACAATTTTTGATGAAATTAAAAATCGTAGGCTTTTTCATTCCACTAAAAAGTTTAACTCGATAAAGATTAAAGGCTTTTATAGAGTTTTAAATAATAATTCAGTTACATCAGATATATCGAAAGAAATTACCATATTCCAGAAATAAGTCACTTTTGAAACCTTTTTAACCGACTTCAAAAAAGGAGGAGGTTATCAATTCAAAGCGTATGTTTTTTTTTTTTTTGTTTTGTTTTTTGTTTGTTCGCACATAACATCTGATCTACTGAACCGATTTGGACGATTTTTTTTTAATCGATAGGAGATGGTGTAACTTAGGTACCATGTACTTATATGACGATATTTATTCAATAGAAAAAAGTTATGATCGAAAAACTAAAATTTCATGTTATTTTAAACACTATGTGCTATCGTAACTCCTTACTTCAATGAGCGACCCGATGGTCAAGTGCTTAAACGCGTCAGGTTGAAGTTCCTGATGGAATGAGATAGAGTCCAGCTTTGCAAGGATTTTTTTGAACAGCTGCATGGTTTTTTAACTATATTTTGATTATTTTAAGTGCATTTACACTAAAAAGAATGAAATAAAATATTTTTGAAAAAAAAATAGAACCGACTTCAGTTGGAAATTGCTCTAAAAAGTAAAAACTAATTTTTTTCTTTGAACACCATCGAAACTACTTTTAAACATAAGTTTTGAAGTCGGCGCAAAAACAATGTATAGAATCATACGCAACTACAATTCAACTATAAATATAAATTTTAATGGATTCATTTCATTGATTACTACACATTCGTGTAATGGTACAAATATTCTGCTTTTAATTTTCAATGGTTTCTTTGAAAAAATGTTGGCAAAATATGGTTAAATATCATTTTACCTATCGTTTTTGCGCCGACTTCAAAACTTATGTTTAAAAGTAGTTTCGATGGTGTTCAAAGAAAAAAATTATTTTTTACTTTTTAGAGCAATTTCCAACTGAAGTCGGTTCTATTTTTCTCTCCAAAAAACATTTTTCGTTAATTAAGTTATGAATAGTGTTGAAATGCAGATCATGAAGTACTTCGTTTTGTCATGGTTTAAGTGTATGCAACACAACTCTAACTAAAATAGCTGTTAAATGTAATCATCAAATTGTACATTCATTAGATTAGTCATCTTGTTAAAAAAATATTGGAAGCATTTACAATATTAAAATAAACTCATTAAACTACAAGTCCTTTGTTATAAATTTTTCGGCTAAATCAAAATCTTTCATTTTAAGAAAGCTCTATTGTCTATTAACTACACATCGAGGCACAGTCGTTCCTTCTAAAGAGAAAATTTAAATACTAAAAAGGAAAGCAAATATATTTACATACAATAAAAATGGTAGTAATTACCAAATTTAATGCACTAAGTAAGCAATGAAAATGCGTGACAAAGCAACCACGTGCCATAGTAACACACTATTGAAAATTAAGAGTATTAGATTCTTAATAATGAATCTGGAGAGGTAATTAACTTTTTATTCTGCGCATTAAATTATTTACGTAAATGTCCAAACTTTGCAATCTGCAACATTTAATGGTAAGGCCACCAAATACTATTCAAGAACTTCAAATAGCATCTATGTATATCATTCCATTTTTAAAGCACAAAAATAGGGCTGAATTTATCGTAGGAAGTAGAGAGCAGTGAGCACTTCGTACGCGTCAAATAAAAGTACTTTTTTGTAATTATCTTTAAAATAAAAAACATTTGAACACTATAATTAGAATCCAGAGATACAATCAGAGATATTTTTTGAAGAGTGCACATTTAGGTGTATTGCATACATTTCAATTCAAATAATGTACGCTTTATATCCAGAAAACAGAGAGATCTCAATTTCTCATAATACGCTTAGGCCGGAATTCAAGTGAAACACGGACGATCGCAACTCACCAATGCAATAGCAAATTTGGATTCAAGTGAAACGTTACAATCGCTACGAGATGCTATTCTACCGTAATTCGACTACCGGTAGCGATTGCAATTGCGATCGCCTCGAAACGATTGCAATGGTGTTTCACTTGAATTCGGCCCTAAGATTCACTCACCCTCTTTTCTCATGGAGAACAATGATGTTGCATAAGTGGCGTACGATTATCTGATGGTCCTGTTTTGGCATAGTGATAAAAGCTTACCATCGCGGCGGTACTGGAGTTTAAAGTCTACCTTTGCCACGTCAATTTTATGTCGCACAACCTCCCACCGAAAGACGAACTTGCAATATACAAATTGCTTTAATTTCAATAACAATGGCATTTAATATTGAAGATCTATAAAGAGTGAGCCCTTAAAATTCTAAAATGGAAAGAAATGTTCTGCGGTTTAAATCTGACCATTCACTTTTTCTTGAATTAGAACCATCCATTCCTCTAATGCATTACTTATAAGTTTAACCTTACATGCAAAGGTAAGAGATAGATGAGAAAATTTGAAAGAGAACTAAGGGGTCGAAGTTATTTTTAAAACGTGACGTACATACGTACATATTAATAACAGTCTTGGCAGCACCCCAGTAGAAAAAGTGAGATTTAAAAATTTAAAATAAAAACACACCATTTAAGAAAATCATGTTTTTATGCAATATTACTTTAATCTGATTCATTTTCAAACACTGAAATACGCGCGAAACACATACGATAGTTTTTTTTTTTTTTTTTTTTTTTTTGTAGTACAAATTAATAGAATAAACTTAAAATTCGAGAATTTCTCTCTTAAACAGGGACGTCATTTGAAGTTTTTCCGGGGGGGGGGGGGGCAAAGGGTCCAAACACAATGCAATTTCATCGGAAAACACAACAAACCGCTCCCACTTATGTGTAAATACATTCATTTCTCAAAGTCAGGGGGGGGCAATTGACCCCCCTGCCCCCCGAAATGACGGGCCTGCTCTTAAACTATAAACGTTTAATAATGTGGCATTAGTGATACTAACGTTAATACGCTGCCATGCCAATTTGAACGAAATGGTGGTAAAGATCAAGCTGAAATTCTAAATCAATTATGAGTCGCTATTTTTTTTTTCAACTTTTTGAGCAGTGTCACTTGTGCTGTCAGAGTGCAATATTTTTGCTCTTGCAAAGAAAAATCAGTTAATTCAATAGCATCTGCAGTTGAAGCAAACCTAATCGTGAAACTGTGATTAGGATTTGTGTAGCCTTTACAATGCAGCTAAGTTAAGTTCGCCTCATTTATAGAAATTACCATCTGATTAATTTATATCTGCCACCCCTCATAAGCTACATCGAATATTTTAAACTAACCAAGATTTCATAATTCATATCTTAAATTATTGTAACGATAATTCACTACATTTAAATTAGAACAAAAAGAATACAGCTATCGGAACGCACAAGACTGTTGCATAAGAGTAATTAATATTCCATACTCTGTGCTATATCTGCAAAAGGTCAAGCGTTGCTTGCAAACTGTTGCAGCGCATAAAGCGCCCTACATAATCTGCATCTCGTTTTAATTAACCACATAGGTAAAGGATTAAGACAAATTGACGAATGGGAAACGAGTGAAAATTTAATTACACCGGAGCTCGAAGAAACAATTCGGAACTAAACGTTTCTTCCGCTAAGGGCCAATTAAAAAGCATCGAACGCGGAATCGAACGTTCTCCAGTCGTAGCTGGCAGAAGCCCATTGAACGTTTCATTCAATAAATATTGAATGATTGGATTCGGAAGCTTTCGTCCTTTAACAGCGTTACCTTGGTTACCACCGCTTCTCAAAGTTTTTCTTTAAATTCATTTATGAAGAGATTTCGAAAAACCTTTCAAACGAGTTGAATAAATTTGCTGTTTTGATGAAAAGAAAATTTGCAATTAACCTTTTGGAATTTTCGTTACGTCTACGTTGATACACTAGGTGGCCAAAAGTATCCGGACACTTTCAAAAATTCACATTTTTACATATAGCTCGAGAAATAAGTGATCAATTGTTCTTTAACTTTAGTCAACCAAAATATAGGCTTCACCGAACATTTCCAAGTTGAAATTAAATTACCCTTGCATTTGGGGGACGACAAGAAGGGGGGTTGAAAGTAAAACCGCTTTTTGACCATAACTCTTCGAAAATAGCTCGGAATAAGCTATAAATTTCAGTAATTAATTAGCATACTGTGTATAATTACTGTACAAATTTTTATGAACGTACCACTCTTACTTCCGAAGATATGAAACATTTTTTAAAAAATGGCAATTTTATTTGAAGAGTTTTTGCTCATAACACGCAGAGTTTTTGATCAAACCTTATCAAAACTTCAGGAAAAATAACAAAATACAAGAGAAAGAACATACTAAAACGGTAAATAAAAATATTAAAAATCTGATGAGATATGAACGTTAAAAGGAAATATTTTTTCACGGCGCATGCGCGAACGACAGAAATTTGTAACTACAAAAATATTGTACTCTGATTTATACTTCATCTTATAAAAAAAGTTTCAGTTGAATATCATGAAAATTGAAAAAGATATCAGCGATCTAGTGAGCTGTATTTCATTCATTCGCAGACAATACATAAAAAGTGAGGGTCTGTCCACAAAGAGCTATTTTTAAATTAAAGGTTATTGCGTCATCGTTCAAAACCAACGTTTCAGGGGGTGTCCGGATGCTTTTGGCCACCTACGTATAAGGTCTTTTTGGCCGAGTAGGCTAAATGTGACTTCTATGCCGAAGATAAATTTTCAAACTGTATACAATTTAACATTGAAGAAAATGCTCAATTGTTACCACACTATTTGTGGAGAACCCTTTGCCATTTATGTATTGTCTGCGAATGAATGAATTACAGCTCACTCGATCGCTGATATCTTTTTCAATTTTTACGATATTCAACTGAAACTTTTTTTATAAGATGCAGTATAAACCAGGCTACAGTATTTTTGTAGTTATAAATTTCTGTCGTTCGCGCATGCGCCGTGAAAAATTATTTCCTTTTAACGTTCATATCTCATCGGATTTTTAATATTTTTATTTACCGTTTTAGTATGTTCTTTCTCTTTTATTTTGTCATCTTTCCTGAAGTTTTGATAAGGATTGATCAAAAACTCTGCGTGTTATGAGAAAGAACCCTTCAAATACAATTGCCATTTTTTAAAAAATGTTTCATATCTTCGAAATTAAGAGTGGTACGTTCATAAAAATTTGTACAGTAATTATACATAGTATGCTAATTAATTACTGTAATTTATAGCTTATTCCGAGCTATTTTCGAAGAGTTATGGTCAAAAAGCGGTTTTACTTTCAACCCCCCCCCCCCCTCTTGTCGTCCCCCAAATGCAAGGGTAATTTAGTTTCAACTTGGAATTGTTCGGTGAAGCCTATATTTTGTATAACTAAAGTTAAAGAACAATTGATCACTTATTTTTCGAGCTATATGTAAAAATGTGAATTTTTGAAAGTGTCCGGATACTTTTGGCCACCTAGTGTATCAAGAAAAATTAAATGAACGTAGCGGTTGATACAAGATAACATTTTAAATTTTATTTCAATTGTTTACTTTAACTCTTTTGTTTAGCTTTTATGCAATAACTAATTTTAATAATAACAATAGTTTGAATATTTCGTTGTTCGTAACTAAGGTTTAAATAACAAACATGGGCTTTTTCTGCGTGGGCGATTATGTCTGTGTTCTTTCTTAGAAATACATGAAACTCTGTTCAGCATCTTATGCATTATTTCTCTAGCCTTTTTTTCGGTTTCTACGCGAGAATTTCCTGACTTCTATACCAAATTCCATTATTTATCCCTTATTTTTAAGTTTATCCTTCCGACTATGGACAAGAAAAAACTTTTTTTTTTTCGTCAAAAAAACGTGTTTTTTATTTATTATTTTTTTTTCTTAATTACACATCGCTGCACAGAATAACATCCGAAAATTAAGATATTTGCGCGATGGGAGAAAGCATCGGGTTAGGAACGCAAGGATCGTAGGTTCGATCCAACTTATGTTTTTTTTTTTTTTTTTTCGCTTTTGAATGACTTTTTCACTGGTTAGTTTTGATCTAAATTTCCAAGAATATATAATCTTAGCCCATTGTAGGATTTTCACCCAGTTTTTCTGTTGCGTAAAAACCAGAAAAAAATGCCTAATTTAGCATGGTAATTCGGCATTAATAATGATTCTAAAAAGTGCTTTTTTGCTGTTGTTTCCTTAATACTTTATAAAACTATGTAGTAAGTAATATGTAAGTAATATGTATAAAACTATGTATGAAAGTAAAGCAACATTTCATTTTCTCTAAAATCAGCAAAAAATAACATTTCACTTTGTCGTTGTTTTTTGAAAACATGTTATAAACATTACATTTACTGTACTTAGCTATTTAAAATTGCAAAATATGGATACAGCGACAGCAGCGCAAAAATCCTTTAAATTTTACCACAGGCAAAGCCGTAGCCGACAACGCTAGTTAAGTGACATAGTGAATTGTGGGAGAGCACCAGATCAACCATTATAAGCAACAATATAGTAACATAAATATTCTATTAAAACTTCCTATTTTAAAAGATTGTGCATTAGCTTTACAGCTCCTATCATTGTAGTTACATCTTCCAGAGATCTCATGCAGTTGCATACCTTTTCGACTTTGTGTCACTGAATCAATATTCAAGTATATTACTTTTTTCTAATTCTCCAGTATCACAAAATAATTTATGCGGAGATTCTTATTTATAAACTGTATCCCGAAATAACAGCTAAACACGGTGAACGCGGAATAATCCGCATGAATAAAATATCAATTGCAAAACCCTCATTTTAAAAAGCATCAGAAACATATTACGATCGAACACACAGGGCTGGAAATAAAATGATTTTTCAAATAAATGAAACTACGGGCGGAATTACTTTCTGGTGACATCTACATATTCATGAAGAGCTCTTGCAATTGCACTCGCCTTTATGGATAACGCTGAATTTTTCATCCGCGTAGCGCTGATTTCCATTCGTGGAATAAGAGTTTTCCAGAATTGAAATATCGCTGGGAATAGAAAGTTGCCAATATGGTGGCGACCTCGTCGGTCTCATGAAAGGGTGGTAGCGCTATATAGTGCAATATTGTGCTTAAGAGTGTGGGTGGAAAGAGAAATTGCATCTTGTCACTTTAAACTCCGTGTTTTATTCGAGATTTTTGGATGTGAAAGGAGAGAAAGGCAATAGGTTGGTTGTAGTTTTCAAACAAGATGCATTGAAAAGACATATGACGTACTATAAATATGTCGTTTTTCTCATGATATTTATAAAATTTTTTACTGCAGTCAAAGGCTGATCCAGAGATTTTTCAAAGGAAGGGCGATTGATTTCTCCTACTATTTACTACTGACTTACAAATATTAATCACAAAGGATTTGTACTTCAATTCAGAAACATTTCCGGAGGAGAACCCCAAATCTTCTTCCCCCAATTCACTAAAACTCGTATAAAATTTTATTGTTAGTACTTCAATATATCGAAAAATTACAGATGAAGAATGCCCCAAGGGAAGGGCGATCGCCCCCATCACCCTTCCCTTGTATCCGCCCCCTGAATCCAGTAAACATTGTATACATTTAGATATAATCAGAAGCGACTGCTATTAGTGCAAGAAAAAGAGCTATAGTCTTAAAAACTGTTAGGAATAATAAAAAAACTGATAAAAATCATTTCTAAAGATGTTTTCTTTAAGTATAATACACTAAAAAAATTTTTGTAACCTAATTCCGAAGAAGTGCTGCCTCCACTGCTATAGAATAACTTAACCGATATGTCTTGTGTAAAGTAACACGTCACTTGTCGAAGAGTTACACCACGGTAATGTAACTACAGCAGAAAGTTTCACCAATTTCTGCGTAAGGTTACACCTGAAATCTCTGTCAAAAGAAAGATGAACAAAGAGCATTCATCAGGCCGGAAAATAACTTGCAATTATTAGTTTAACGTTTATCAGGTTCATGCTTTTCCACTACCAATCAAATTTACACAAATTCGTAAGTCATTTTCACTACACACGATTGGAGCAAATTATGAAACCGCGAACTTACCGCGTACAAAGCAAGAGCGTTTTAACAATGAGCCAGCTGAGGCACATCTTGATTACATTTATAAGACTAAAGGCCCGGTTTCCTAGGAGTGAAATCGTCGATCTCTGACGAGGGGACGGTCGCCGCCTTTTTCTGCGCATGCGCCTGAGCCGCAGATTGACGTCGCTTCACGCCACGCTCCAATCATACTGGTTCTGATTCCAGCGTGCAGTCGCGCCCGGCGTCAGCGACGTTCTAGGAAACCAAGGCTTTTGGGCTCTGCTTAACACATGTCTTAACGCGTGTGCTTAACGTAACACTTCAGTCATTTTAAGGATTGGTGCAACTTTACACAGGCTCCTTGAAACTTTCCTCCAACAATTAGTTTTCTTTAAATCGGAAAAAGTTTACGCGTTACGCTTACTCCAAAAGTTAAGTTGCGTTACACCTATTAAAGCCTTGGTTTCCTAGAACGCGACAATCGTCGCGGACGCCGGGCGCGACTGCACGCTGGAATCAGAACCAGTTTGATTGGAGCGTGGCGTGAAGCGACGTCAATCTGCGGCTCAGGCGCATGCGCAGAAGGCGGCGGTGACCGTCGCCTCGCCAGAGATCGACGATTTCACTCCTAGGAAACTAGGGCTTAACAATGGTAACCTTACACAATGTTTTACCGCGCATTATGTTAACTGCATCTATTTTGTTATGTATTATTAAGCTCATGTATTATTAAGCTCAAAAACTTTCTTTCCTTACACCACTATACTACACTGCAAGGTTTCTTGACAAAAACATCGTGACGTCAGAGTGACGTTAGCCAATGAAAAACGAGCTAGATAAAACGTCATAGCCTACTTGGCGAATTAGAGGAGATCTCTAACTGCTTGTGAGCTCTTATTGGCTCCGCCCGTAGTGACGTTCAGTACCAACTTAAGTTACTGCCTAGTATAATGTAATCCATTGTACTAAAAATAACATCAATTTTGTCTTTTCTTCGAAAATTCTAGTGAAAAACCAATTGGTTAAGCAAAAGGGTGGGGGGGAAAAACACTTTTTTTAGGTACTCAATTTCTAATAGTGCGAAAAATTGGCCCGTTGGTCTCCTAAGAACGGAAAAAAATAATTTAAAAAATATAAGTTATATTTGAAATCGCGCAAGAGTCCTCAAGCTGAGAAAATAAAAATCAATAATTTTTAACGCCGTATATTTTTTAAAAAATAATAATTTGATCTATTTTTAATAGTATAAAAATTCGAGTAGAAAACCCGAAAAAACCACTTTTTTAGCAAAAGCTATAGTTTCAAAAAATCATAAGCTGACACAAAGCTATAAAGGTATGCTATTAAACATTCATTTTAATACTTTAAATACTTTTCCTTTGTGCTAAAATGACGCAGGACTCACCACGTAGAGGTAGCAAAAAGTCAAGTTTCTTCCCCCCCCCCTCTACATCCAAGCCACACAATTTGGCTGTGGTTTTTATGCTGAAGTTTTTCAAATCCTGACTTAGTATCAAATTTCCAATTGAAGAGTTTAATCTGAATGTTGTCTACTCAATCAAAAACCGCCTGAGAATGCACGAAAACCATCTGGACTTTCATAAACTTAAACCTTTTAACCATCCTCTGTCACAAGTTTTACACTACTGACTGAACGTGGCACGGAAATTTAACATGTTTGTTGAAATTTCCATGCACCTAACACAAAATTTTCAACAAGTGATCCAGAATTAGCTGTTAAAATCTCAGACTCCTCAACTATTCCCGCTAATCAACCTGTGCTATTTGTGTGTTAAGACTTTCCCAAATTAGTCCACCAAGCATAACGCAAATACTTGAATATTTATAGTCAAGACTATTGACCAAATCCTATTTGGTTTAACATTTAAAAAATATTGTTGGAAAAGGATTTATTTTTCTCCATCCTTCAAAGAACGTTTTATATTTCTGTTTGAAATTTAACGAGATCTTTAACAAAAATTTGTAATAGAAAACAAGCTCCAGCCAGAAAAACGAGTTTTACTCATTTTTTTTAAAGGAGTGACAGAAATTGCATAATTAACATCTTTCTCTTTTCATTTAATAATTTTATCAAAAATATTAAAGGTTTTTTTTTTTTGAGTCGTCTAGAGGTACCCGATCAAATGCAACTGATCTCTTCTCTTCAGATAGTCGACTCTGGCATAGATAATTCAGAAATAGTTGTTACGTGTACACTACATGCAATTGAAGCATTAGAAACCTTAGACATTATAGGTTGATCATCGATCGTAGTACAAGGTAAGTATTTATCATGCATTTGTCAACTAACATGTGCAAAAACCTAGAAGTTCACAAAGAGCTTATTAATATTCTTTTGGGAAGCTTTACAAGATAAACATGAAATTTATAACAATGTTAAAAATGGTATTAAAAATATTGTTGCAAGAGGGCTTTTTTTTTTCATCCAGCTTCCAACAATGTTTTATACTTTTTTTTGCTTGAAATTTAAAAAGATCTTTACTAACAATTTGGAATAGAAATCAAGCTCCCGCCAGAAAACTGCGTTTTCCTTTTTTTTTTTTTAAAGATTGACAGAAATTGCATAATGAACATCTTCCTCTTTTCATTTAATAATTTTATCAAAAATAATATGGGATTTTTTTTTTTTTTTTTTTTTTTGTGCAGTCGTCTGGAGGTCCCTGACCAGATGCAACCGGTCTCTTCTCTCCAGATAGTCGACTTTGCAACAAAACATTCAGAGATAGTTGTTACGTGTACACTACATGCAATTGAAGCATTAGAAACTACAGGCATTACAGGTTGCACATTGACTGCAGTACAAGATAAATATTTATCATGCATTTGTAACCTAATATGTGCAAAAGCCTAGATGTCCACAAAGAGCTTAATATTCTTTTGGGAAGCTTTATGAGATAACCATGAAATTTATAACAATGTTAAAAATAATATCAAAAATATTGTTGAAAGAGGGGTTTTTCTCTCTCCAACAATGTTTTATACTTTTGCTTGAAATTTAACAAGATCTTTACTAACAATTTGGAATAAAAATCAAGCTCCCGCCAGAAAACTGAGTTTTTTTTTTTTTTTTAAAGGATTGACAGAAATTGAATAATGAACATATTTCTCTTTTCATTTAATAATTTTATCAAAAATATTATAGGATTCTTTTTTTTTTTTTTTTGGAGTCGTCTGGAGGTACCCGATCAGATGCAACTGATCTCTTCTCTTCAGATAGTCGACTCTGGCATAGATAATTCAGAAATAGTTGTTACGTGTACACTACATGCAATTGAAGCATTAGAAACCTTAGACATTATAGGCTGATCATCGATCGTAGTACAAGGTATGTATTTATCATGCATTTGTCAACTAACATGTGCAAAAACCAAGATGTTCACAAAGAGCTTATTAATATTCTTTTGGGAAGCTTTACAAGATAAACATGAAATTTATAACAATGTTAAAAATGGTATTAAAAATATTGTTGCAAGAGGGCTTTTTTTTTTCTCCCTCTTCCAACAATGTTTTAGGGTAATTCCATGTAAATGTCAACCTAGACATGGGTTTTTCATCTTTCAATACATATATCTTGTGATATATCATTTTAAAGATAATTTTTCAAATTTTTAGAATCCAACATAAGTTTTCACAAAATATTACTCCAAACCCTTGAAAAATGGCTGTAAAGATCACATATGCAGTTACCCAAAACATCGCATATTTTTCTAACTTTTCACATTCATATACAATTTAAAAAAAATGCAAATAATGATGAATTTTTTTTTTAATTATTGAAGAATGATTCTTTTGCTTTACAGAAATGTATATATTTTTTTGTTTTGTCATAAAATGAATATTGCAAAGTTAATGGGTATTCAGTCTGGTTTACTTGTTATGTTAGTCACAAAAACATGAATTAATTCAGTTATTCCCTTCTAGAAAGAATTTTTTTTATATTTTTTCCCCTGATCTCTTCTATGGGATGGGTACAGTTAGATTGATAAGATTGTTCATAAAGAATTTCCTTTTTTCTGGCCATAGGACTTGTGACTAACATAACATCACTGTGTGTGACTAACATAACACGACTCTTTAAGAAATACTTAAATCTTAAGTAAACAATTTATTTTAGAAACAAATTAATTTATCGAACATCTTATTTTAAAGAAATTAGTGTGACCATATATACTACAGTAATTTATTTTAAAAACAGTTCTTTTAATAGTAAACTTGGAGTCGAAATTTTAGGCTGTAATTTGCGACGCAAGTAAGCACTCGGCATACGAAGTCAACATCTTCAATGAAAGAATTTTAAATTATTTTATAGCTATATGCGGGATCGCTGTGCAATTAGTTTTTCTATGAACATATGGAGCTGCTGCTCACTTTAAAAACATATATGACCCTAACTGCCTCCAGCATCTACAGGTCATGGAGTTTTATGAAATTAGATCATGGAAAGTGCCCACATGTATAGCACAACGTGTGGAGCAGCGTTTTACATGGGCAAACTTTGGAAATTATGCAAAGAAATTACTTCAGTAATAAAAAAAAAACAAGAATTGAAGATAAACTGCTTATTTTTGAGTGAAAGTGACAAGGCTGAAAAGAAAGAGCTAGACTTGTTGTTTGAAAATGGGAATCCCCATATAAGTTTTTCGGTAATAATGATATGCTGTAAATATAGAGAAATTTAAAATTTGTTTATAAAAAATACAGGGAATGATATCCCAGGAAAAGAAAAAAAAATTTTTTTAAAGAAATTGTGTAGAAGACGAAGCTGCTGATGATTTTGAAGTAGATTCTCCCGGACTGTTCCGAGATACAAAAACTAAGACAGTGGGTAATTTTATTGTGGTGGTATTTACCTCTTGTAAGGTTAAAAAGAAACATGGTAGGCAGGTTTTAAACATGAATAAAAATGATTATAAAGTTCTCTTCGAGAGAAAAAGCTCTGAGGCAACCTTTGTGTTTCCCACAAATGAGAACAAATTTTGGATTTAAGGAATTCAAATTTCGAAAGTCTTGTCGCAAACATCTGTAAATTCCCGCAGACATTATTATATTAAATACAAAATTGAACTGGAAATTTTGTTTACAGGTAAACATGCGTGTTAATCTTCTATAAAATCTTGTTTGCATTCTAATATTTGTATTAATATTACCTGTAATACACTTAAAGTTAAATGTATAATCGTGTGTTATGTTAGTCACGTTATGTTAGTCACAGGCAAGTTTTATTAAAGTACTACTTTTTGCAATATTATTTAAAATATATGTCAAATTTAAAATTATTAATGTGAAAACAACATTTCACATAGATAAAATCACGGGAAAAATAACAACTTTATGGTTTAGTTTTAGAGAATTGTGTTGATGAATTTGGTACAAAATTTTGAGGGTTGCAAATCTGTTATGTTAGTCACGTTGATCAAAATGTCCCCTAACTCCCAAAAATGAAAGTAATAATATTATTTTTTTATATTAACTTGAACAACTCAGCTATGCGGAGAAGAATAACACCTTGTTTTTGGTATTGTAACAAAAATAAGGCTCACACACAGAAAATAAGATTAAAAATTTATTCTAAATGTTATGTTAGTCACGATGGAATTACCCTTTATACTTTTTTTTGCTTGAAATTTAAAAAGATCTTTACTAACAATTTGGAATAGAAATCAAGCTCCCGCCAGAAAACTGCGTTTTCCTTTTTTTTTCTTTTAAAAATTTGACAGAAATTGCATAATGAACATCTTTCTCTTTTCATTTAATAATTTTATCAAAAATGATATGAGATTTTTTTTTTTTGTGTAGTCGTCTGGAGGTCCCTGACCAGATGCAACCGCTCTCTTCTCTCCAGATAGTCGACTTTGTAATAAAACATTCAGAGATAGTTGTTACGTGTACACTACATGAAATTGAAGCATTAGAAACCACAGAAATTACAGGTTGCACATTGACTGCAATACAAGATAAATATTTATCATGCATTTGTAACCTAATATGTGCAAAAGCCCAGATGTTTACAAAGAGAGCTTAATATTCTTTTGGGAAGCTTTATGAGATAACCATGAAATTTATAACAATGTTAAAAATGGTATCAAAAATATTGTTCAAAGAGGGGTTTTTCTCTCTCTCTTCCAACAATGTTTTATACTTTTGCTTGAAATTCAACATGATCTTTACTAACAATTTGGAATAGAAATCAAGCTCCCGCCAGAAAACTGAGTTTTAGTTTTTTTTTTTTTTTTTTTTAAAGATTGACAGAAATTGCATAATGAACATCTTCCTCTTTTCATTTAATAATTTTATCAAAAATATGGGATTTTTTTTTTTTGTGCAGTCGTCTGGAGGTCCCTGACCAGATGCAACCGGTCTCTTCTCTCCAGATAGTCGACTTTGTAATAAAACATTCAGAGATAGTTGTTACGTTTACACTACATGAAATTGAAGCATTAGAAACCACAGAAATTACAGGTTGCACATTGACTGCAGTACAAGATAAATATTCATCATGCATTTGTAACCTAATATGTGTAAAAGCCTAGATGTCCACAAAGAAGAGAGCTTAATATTCTTTTGGGAAGCTTTATGAGATAACCATGAAATTTATAACAATGTTAAAAATAGTATCAAAAATATTGTTGAAAGAGGGGTTTTTTCTCTCTCTCTTCCAACAATGTTTTATACTTTTGCTTGAAATTCAACAAGATCTTTACTAACAATTTGGAATAGAAATCAAGCTCCCGCCAGAAAACTGCGTTTTCCTTTTTTTTTCTTTTAAAAATTTGACAGAAATTGCATAATGAACATCTTTCTCTTTTCATTTAATAATTTTATCAAAAATGATATGGGATTTTTTTTTTTTTTGTGTAGTCGTCTGGAGGTCCCTGACCAGATGCAACCGGTCTCTTCTCTCCAGATAGTCGACTTTGTAACAAAACATTCAGAGATAGTTGTTACGTGTACACTATATGCAATTGAAGCATTAGAAACCACAGAAATTACAGGTTGCACATTGACTGCAGTACAAGATAAATATTTATCATGCATTTGTAACCTAATATGTGCAAAAGCCTAGATGTCCACAAAGAGCTTAATATTCTTTTGGGAAGCTTTATGAGATAAACATGAAATTAATAACAATGTTAAAAATGGTATCAAAAATATTGTTCAAAGAGGGGTTTTTCTCTCTCTCTTCCAACAATGTTTTATACTTTTGCTTGAAATTCAACATGATCTTTACTAACAATTTGGAATAGAAATCAAGCTCCCGCCAGAAAACTGAGTTTTAGTTTTTTTTTTTTTTTTTTTTTAAAGATTGACAGAAATTGCATAATGAACATCTTCCTCTTTTCATTTAATAATTTTATCAAAAATAATATGGGATTTTTTTTTTGTGCAGTCGTCTGGAGGTCCCTGACCAGATGCAACCGGTCTCTTCTCTCCAGATAGTCGACTTTGTAATAAAACATTCAGAGATAGTTGTTACGTGTACACTACATGCAATTGAAGCATTAGAAACCACAGACATTACAGGTTGCACATTGACTGCAGTACAAGATAAATATTTATCATGCATTTGTAACCTAACATGTGCAAAAACCTAGATGTTCACAAAGAGCTTATTAATATTCTTTTGGGAAGCTTTACAAGATAAACATGAAATTTATAACAATGTTAAAAATGGTATTAAAAATATTGTTGCAAGAGGGCTTTTTTTTCTCTCCTCTTCCAACAATGTTTTATACTTTTTTTTGCTTGAAATTTAAAAAGATCTTTACTAACAATTTGGAATAGAAATCAAGCTCCCGCCAGAAAACTGCGTTTTCCTTTTTTTTTTCTCTTAAAAATTTGACAGAAATTGCATAATGAACATCTTTCTCTTTTCATTTAATAATTTTATCAAAAATGATATGGGATTTTTTTTTTTTGTGTAGTCGTCTGGAGGTCCCTGACCAGATGCAACCGGTCTCTTCTCTCCAGATAGTCGACTTTGTAATAAAACATTCAGAGATAGTTGTTACGTGTACACTACATGAAATTGAAGCATTAGAAACCACAGAAATTACAGGTTGCACATTGACTGCAGTACAAGATAAATATTTATCATGCATTTGTAACCTAATATGTGCAAAAGCCCAGATGTCCACAAAGAGAGCTTAATATTCTTTTGGGAAGCTTTATGAGATAACCATGAAATTTATAACAATGTTAAAAATGGTATCAAAAATATTGTTCAAAGAGGGGTTTTTCTCTCTCTCTTCCAACAATGTTTTATACTTTTGCTTGAAATTCAACATGATCTTTACTAACAATTTGGAATAGAAATCAAGCTCCCGCCAGAAAACTGAGTTTTAGTTTTTTTTTTTTTTTTTTTTTTTAAAGATTGACAGAAATTGCATAATGAACATCTTCCTCTTTTCATTTAATAATTTTATCAAAAATAATATGGGATTTTTTTTTTTTTTTGTGCAGTCGTCTGGAGGTCCCTGACCAGATGCAACCGGTCTCTTCTCTCCAGATAGTCGACTTTGCAACAAAACATTCAGAGATAGTTGTTACGTGTACACTACATGCAATTGAAGCATTAGAAACTACAGGCATTACAGGATGCACATTGACTGCAGTACAAGATAAATATTTATCATGCATTTGTAACCTAATATGTGCAAAATCCTAGATGTTCACAAAGAGAGCTTAATATTCTTTTGGGAAGCTTTATGAGATAACCATGAAATTTATAACAATGTTAAAAATGGTATTAAAAATATTGTTGAAAGAGGGCTTTTTTTTTCTCCCTCTTCCAACAATGTTTTATACTTTTTTTTGCTTGAAATTTAAAAAGATCTTTACTAACAATTTGGAATAGAAATCAAGCTCCCGCCAGAAAACTGCGTTTTCCTTTTTTTTTTCTTTTAAAAATTTGACAGAAATTGCATAATGAACATCTTTCTCTTTTCATTTAATAATTTTATCAAAAATGATATGAGATTTTTTTTTTTTGTGCAGTCGTCTGGAGGTCCCTGACCAGATGCAACCGCTCTCTTCTCTCCAGATAGTCGACTTTGTAATAAAACATTCAGAGATAGTTGTTACGTGTACACTACATGAAATTGAAGCATTAGAAACCACAGACATTACAGGTTGCACATTGACTGCAGTACAAGATAAGTATTTATCATGCATTTGTAACCTAATATGTGCAAAAGCCTAGATGTTCACAAAGAGAGCTTAATATTCTTTTGGGAAGCTTTATGAGATAACCATGAAATTTATAACAATGTTAAAAATGGTATTAAAAATATTGTTGAAAGAGGGGTTTTTCTCTCTCTCTTCCAACAATGTTTTATACTTTTGCTTGAAATTTAACAAGATCTTTACTAACAATTTGGAATAGAAATCAAGCTCCCGCCAGAAAACTGAGTTTTACTTTTTTTTTTTTTTTTTTTTTAAAGATTGACAGAAATTGCATAATGAACATCTTTCTCTTTTCATTTAATAATTTTATCAAAAATGATATGGGATTTTTTTTTTTTTTGTGCAGTCGTCTGGAGGTCCCTGACCAGATGCAACCGGTCTCTTCTCTCCAGATAGTCGACTTTGTAATAAAACATTCAGAGATTGTTGTTACGCGTACACGACATGTAATTTAAGCATAAGAAATCACAGACATTACAGGTTGATCATTGATTGTAGTACAAGATAAGTATTTATCATGCATTTGTTAACTAGTATGTGCAAAAGCCTAGAGGTTTAAAGAGCTAGTTTATGTTCTTTAATTAACGTTTATAAGATAAACGTGAAATTAATAAGAATCTTAAAAATGGTATTTAGATGCATTACACTGTGAAAAATGGTCCGAATCATATAGCAAAGGTAACTTAAACAGGCCGTTTTCCGAATAACATAAAAAAATCATTGATCCGGTCATTTAACGAAATTTGTTTCTATGTCATCCACAGACTATGATGTGGCGATGATATTGGACGACATGGAGCACATTCGAGAGTTAAATCAACAGGACAATACTGAAAATCTTGAATGAGCCACTAATAGTACGTCACGTTTCATCTTCAAAGCTTCCTCGAGCAGCAGATTTCAGCTTAATTTTTAAGCAGCAGATGAAGATGAACTTATTGATTGGCCCAAGTGTAAGCTGAGACTACTTCCAACGTTATCAAGTATATGGTAACAAAAAACATTTCAACTTCACTGAAACTCAAAAGACCTTCCAGAACCTAAATATTTGATACCACACTCATTCGGTTGAGAGATGTACAAAACTTGTGCCATAAGCTACAGGAAAATGTCACCAGCATGAAAACAAAGCTGGTTTTCGGTTTAAATAGCAATCAGATCAAGATCTTTGATGAAATATTTGGTACGAAGTCAGAATCTTACGAACATCAGTCTAATGAATCATACCTAAAGAGGTTGATTGATGGGTAGAGTGTGAGTGAGACTTGACTTGCTGCTATCCCCACGTAGTTTGGCCAGTCACTTAAGGGGTTCAAAGAGGTGAGGTCAATAATCCCCTCGCCCCACGACTTCGAGAAATCAATGTAATTACATTTAATTAGGCCTGGTTTTTGTTTTTTCCGATGAAACTTGCATTAAAATGGCATTCTTTTCCCCCTCCCCCTGGATATACTTTATAATAACCGGCCTGTACTTGGTGAGTCCTGGAGGATTTCAGCATAAAGGAAAGGAAGCAGAAAAACGGATGTTCAATAGTATATTTTTGTAGCTTCACGGCATCTTATGAATTTTGAAACAATATAACTTTAGCTCAAAAAATGGTATTTTCAGGCTTTCTGCTTGAATTCAAATGTTCGGCAATCTGTCTCGAAGTTTTTTCGAGAGCATTTCGAAAACTAGAATAATTTTTTATTCTATTAAAAATAAACAATGTTTCGAAAAAAATGTACGTCCTTAAAAATTGCCGATTTTTACTCGTTTTTCTCAACTTGAGGGCTCTTGCACAAATTCGAAAATAACGTATATATTTAATTATTTTCCCGTATAATATTTTTTAATTATTTTTAATTTATTAGGATAGCAGTGGGCAAATTTTCTGCGCTATTAGAAACTGATTATGTAAAAAAAGTTTTTTTTCGGTCAACCCTATTTAGCAATCACTATCTTAGAAAAACAAAAGCTTGACGGTATGAAAAGTGAATCTCAGTTTCCTCCTTTAATTCTATTAGCAAATTAGCTTGAAAACACTTATTTTTAACAAGTTTCGAGCATCTATTATCTGCGCAAGGAATGGAAATAAACTTCCGCTTTTTTCTTAAATCCGTTTATCATAGACAATAGATTTTCGAATGTGGGTCCATCCATTATGTTAGTTTCTTTTAATTAGTGTTTCTTCATGAAATTGAAAGTTTATTTCCTTTTTGGTAAGTTGCAAAGAAGTACATGTGCATTGTTTAATAAAATAACTAGTACAAGTTGTATTTATTTGCAATATAAATGACTAGATATTTACGATATAAATGACTGGAGAGATATTTTTCAGAAAGAATTTCTCATTTCTCAAGAAATTTTATCTTTCCTCCAACACCTCCTTACCTTTCACTACAACTTTTTTTTTTAACCCATTAATGCCTGACTTTTTTTTCCAAAGATATTTTGTATACTGGTTACAAATAGTGTTTAATGGACGGGAAAAATAATAAAAAAATATTACGTAAGAAATTTTTTTTTTATTAAGGAAAGAAAAATCTTCCCTTAAAAGTTACGATAGACCCCAGAGGGTACATACTTTTTTTACTAAAAAAATTTTCTGCCTACGATATAATATTTAAAAAAACATTTTATAAGAAGAAATAAAATCAGCAATTAACATAAACTGGGAAGTTGGGAATAACTTTGAAAACTGAGCTTTTTTTCTTGAGATTGTGAACGATGTAATTTTTGATAAAGATCATATTAAAACTGCTACAGAACACACATTACAATGGTTATGCGCTGCAATCTGTTAATAACGAATTGAAATAATACCAAGATACTAATTGAATACTATTATTTGGTTGAAATGCTCATTTTGAGGAAATTCAGACCCTCTTTTGGATCGTCGCTAAAAAGGGACGCTATTCATTAATGGGTTAATGAGGTGCAGCATCTATATGATTGCGAATTTTTTTTATAGTTATAAATTGCTACCGTTAGCGCTTGTGCAGTGAAAACTTAATAGCTCTAAATGTTCATACTTTAATTAATTTTCAATATTTTTATTTGAAATTTAGTATTTTATTTCTTTTATATGCTGTCAAGTTTCCTAAAAAGTTAAGTAACATTTGACGGAAAACGCTGCTGTTACGAGCCAAAGCCAAAGCAAAATGGGCAATTTTCAAAGAATTGCATATACCTTTGAGATAAAAGTGCTACTTTCACGAAAATAAGTAAAATAATTGTAAATAGTATGTAAACTAATTTCTGCAATTTGCAGCCTTTTCGCAGCTATTTACGATAAAGAATGATTGAAAAACTGCCCCTCCCCCTCCCTTCTTGTGGCCCCGTAAATGCATGTGTGATTTAAATTTTATTGAGGAATGTCAGCTGATATATTTATTTTCTATGCAAAAGTTACCGAACAATTATTTTCTTGAAATCCATAAAATCCACGAAATCAATAAAAATGCGAATTTTTGAGAGTGTCCCAATACTTTTGGGAATATAGTGCAGACTGAGTGAAACTATGAGTATGTTGCAATGATAATTTTTCCATTATCGGATTGCAAAAAATAAACAAATAAATAAAAATAAAAAAATAAATAAACATTGTATAACATTTACGAAAAATTGGATGAGACGATCAACAGCTACTGGAACAATGTTTTCTTCCACAATCATAGTATATTATGTATCCGTTTTTCATATTCAAGAAAAATAAATCTTTTTTTCACACTGTCAAATCTATTTTTGAGTTGATTCTCGAAAACGAATAGTTTAAACATTATCGATCAAACCACCTTGAAACCTCCACGCAAATCTATTGGAAAACGTGTAGGCTCCGTAACGAACTCCCAAAACGTGTAGTGTATGCAAGTAAAGGCATGAATTAAAGATTGGCAGAATTTTTTTCTTCCGAAATTAAGAAAAACCTTTCTATAAAAACTTGCAGAAACTTCACCAAAAGGAATATGAGTTAATTCTAGAAAGGAATAGAAATATAATGACTGAATATTGATTTTTTTTTCGTCAGTGAAACCACGTTTATAAATAAAGGGGCAAGTGGACAAAGGTGATATGTGACATTTAAATTTCGCCGATTTACACAAATTCAAATTAGTGTGTATTCAAGTGTGTTAACTCACAAACACAATTGAAGTGGCAAGTGAATAAAGTTGATATGTGACAATATGTTAAATTTCTAGAAAAAGCTTTCAAAAAAAAAAAAAAAAAAAATATATATATATATATATATATATATATATATATATATATATATATATATATATATATATATATATATATATATATATATATATATATACAGGGTGTCCACTCCAATCGTGGACCAATAGCTAATTTCTAAACCGTTAGAGATAAGCATATAGTTTATTTAGGAAAAAATCTCCAAATTACGAAAGGAATTTTGGGTCTATTCAATGTTTTTCAAAAAATCAAATTTTGAAAGAGTTACGAAATTTAAATTTTTATACAGCCCCCCAGTCCTATCAATCATATTTAGTAAAACATTCCTGACACTGTAACGTTTAAAACTAAAAAAAAATCACTCTTCTACCACAAAAATTGACCGAGTTATGACGTTTTGAAAAATCAAGATTTTGCATTGTTTCATGACGTCATCGAGAGATCGCTCCCTGGATGGCGTCATGAAACAATGCAAAATCTTGATTTTTCAAAACGTCATAACTCGGTCAATTTTTGTGGTAGAAGAGTGATTTTTTTTTAGTTTTAAACGTTACAGTGTCAAGAATGTTTTTCTAAATATGATTGATAGGACTGGGGGGCTGTATAAAAATTTAAATTTCGTAACTCTTTCAAAATTTGATTTTTTGAAAAACATTGAATAGACCCAAAATTCCTTTCGTAATTTGGAGATTTTTTCCTAAATAAACTATATGCTTATCTCTAACGGTTTAGAAATTAGCTATTGGTCCACGATTGGAGTGGACACCCTGTATATATATATATATATATATATATATATATATATATATATATATATATATATATATATATATATATATATATATATATATATATATATGGGTGATTCTACGCTATTTGAATTCAGACGGCCAATGGAAAAACTTCATGTAAAGCTGATTTTATTAATATTTTTGTATGCTTAAGCATTACAGACTATTATCTTTTATATGGACCACCCAATTAAGTCACTACAATTATTTTATTTTAGCATTTATAGCTGAAAATACTCATAAATGTATACTCCCCTGGCCTGTCCAAATACTAGTTTTTATACAAACATGCTCGACGTTTAATTTTTGCTAATTTGGCATAATGTTTTTTGCCATAATCATACACTTACATTAACAGAGAAACATATTCAATTAGTATACATTGAAAAAATATTTATCATTATTTAAAAAAAATACACTTTTCAACGGGCCATATCAACAGTGTCACCCTCACCTGGCGAACTTCAAAGACTGAAATTTCGCATTGAAAATGCATAAGGATGATGTTGATTACGAATAACCAGTGTAATACTGAGTAAAGTTAAAAGCAAGCTAAGAGTTTTTTTAAAAAATCGAATATTATTGCATCGCTTCTCGTTGAAAGTGCCTCAAAGCGTGTTGCGCCAGTCGCTGTAGTATTTCCCTTGGTAATTATAACTTTTTATATTTCATCGTTACATAAGTGTGCATATGTATAATGTAATGCTTTTTGTGTGCAAACATCACGGTTTACGAGAAGTTCTGGTAAGAAGAACGCGTGATGTTGTTTTTATAGGTAATGTGTGATTTTGTCACTTCTCTGGCGTCACTCCCTGGCAGTTTTGTTCCAAAAAAGGGTAAATATACATTAAAATTGTGTTATAAGCATAATTAATTTCATTTTTAATCTTAATTGCCTCTGGGAAAGCAATTTGAATGAACGTAAATAATGAGGGAAGTATTTTTATTTGGGATCTGTGGTGCGACTTGTATGCAACATGTCGTGTTTTCAAGATTGATTTTTTTATTTTATTACAACGCGTAAATTTTTTTTGAATACAGGTCTTATAGAAATGATTCCATTCTATGATTTTACACCGAAAAATAAGTGAAATAATAGTAAATCAAACCAGAATTCTGCCAGTAGTGTCACTCCCCTGGCAACGCATTTTCCCCTGGTATCGATAAACCCCCCAAAAATTTAAATTTCGTCTGGCCCTTACCACTACAATCATAAAAATAGCGGCTACTAGTGATATAATAAGTGTGAAATTAAACAGATTATTTTTTCTTTGGGGACACAAAAAACGCATTGACCGTAGAATCACCCATATATTACCTTCTTCCATTTTAAAAAGTGTGCTTTTCCAAAATTGTCACATATCACCTTTATCCACTTGCCCCTTCAAATCAGCTACGTCTGAACATTTTTAAATCTCTTATACTAGAAATGAAATCAATTACTTTGATTTTTATGTTTTTACTCATTAAGTTTTATAACATAAAGTAATTAGTTTGAAAATTAATTGGTACGCCAACTTATTTGCCGACAGAAACTTCACTATTTTTAGTAACGAACTTACCATCTCAAAACGCGAGAACAAAGAGCAAATAAATGAAAATTCTAATGAATTTAAATGGAATATACTACAAAGCCTCAATAAGCAATGCAATGCAATAAATACTTTTAAAAAGAAAAAAAATACTCAAAAACTGATCGAAAATATCACTCGAAAAGAGCTTTCGGTATTTTTTGTGTCGTTAATTCAGATTTGTTAGGCTCGCTCGATTCAAATCCGCTTTAAAAAGATGCCATAGTAACGGAAAAGATTTTTATTCGGAAAAAGTTCGAACAAAATTTTCTTATAAGACGTTGTTGATCAGAAACGTTCTGGGATAAAATACAAAATTTTTACACATTTCGTAAAATTAATTACGAATTTTAAACGAAATTTTGGGCACCAAAGTTATGTCAAATCATACCTATTTTTAAAAGCACAGCAAAATATATCAGTGTTGAGAGATATTTCACTAAATACAATTATGACACTTGTACGCCTCTTCTACTCATAGCGTAATGAGTCCATTTAAAGATTGAAAAGTTCTTCCATTTGGCTCAAATTAATAAAACTGAAGCATATATTCAGTGACCCCTATCTATCTATCTATCTAATATCTTTAAACGAGCAATTCTTGTATATATATTTATTTCGGATCTCGAAAACGGCTCTAACTTATTTTAATAAAATTTTGCATTTAGATACAGTTTTGCTTTTTGAGTTCATCTACATCGGCGTTTTTTCTGTAAAAACGCAAGTTTTCACAAAAAAAAGGGTTTTTTTGTAACTTCATTAAAAGTTTGACGCGCGCGCGCGAGCTTTCTTTCGTCATTTTCTTCATGATTACTCTTATTGTTACTGTTTCATAGCAACCACGTTTAATTATAACAATGAATTTCGTATTTATTCACATCAGCGTAAATTTAAATTTTTATGATATTTGGCAAACGAATTTTGGAAACACGTTAGAATTGTTATTGTTTTTGAAATTTAAAAGAGATCGATCAAAATAAAGTTAGAATTGGGTGTGGGCCGCGGTAGTCCGATCGGTAAGTCGTCGGATTCGTAACCGGAGAGTCCCGGGCAGATCATATAGAGGGAGCCCCACCGATCAAAGATCCACCGTCTTCATTAATGGTGGCTGGGGACGTTAAAAATGTTCGTGGTCACAAAATCCTCCAAGTAAGACGATACCTCTGGGGGGTGCTGGGCCAAAGGTTTGCTCGACCCCTGGACCTGGTTCAAAAATAAACAGAGCGCTCTTCAGGACCCCATACCGGTTAAACCACGAGTTGTGTTACGTACTGGGGGAACCCTGGAGTGTGAAGTGAAGTTAAAGTCAAAATTAACTGGAACTAAATGCGTACTGGAGAACAGGGACTCTGCATCCATTCTAATCAACTCCTCCCGCGCCTTCGGCGCCAAATGAAATGAAATTGGGTGTAATTTTACTGTGAGCATGGATTAAATAAGGTTGTGTTTTTTAAAACAAATTACGGCTGTTTTAAATGCGTAATTGCAACCAAAGGCTTAAAAATGCTTCTCAAGTTTATCTAAATAAGTACTTCGCCCTTTAGAAAAAAAACACGAGTTTACAAACCTTTTTTTTTTTTAACCGAGCGGGCTCGGTCCCCAGGTACTCTATTTTTAATACATCATTTTGATCTAAAAATTGATTGCAGCAATCTTTCGCTTTAAAAGGCAAGTTTTTACCGGTAAAGCAATCCTTACAGGGCAATTTGGAACAAGCCTATAAACAACTACTACAGAAAACAAAAACAAAGACCGACCACTGAATACAAACATAGAAAGTGCATTACAAAAAGCAAATTCATACTTCTTGAAATAATAAGCTTAGTGTTGATCATAATACTCTAAAACGAGCCTTTCCCCTCTCCCATAAACTACTTATCCAAGCATTATCTACCCAAAGTGACAACAAAATCATTTTAAGGCGGCTCTCATTTAGCCATTTAAAGTCCTTATTAGAACAAATGTCTGCCGCTGTGGAAGTTGAGGAGACTCCAGGATCATAAAACACTTTGCTAACTCTAGTAGCAAATAATGACAGAGCGGTCGCGTGATTTAATGCATGGTTTATTCCTTCGGCGATGGCTTTTTTTTTTGACACGTTTACGGAGCGATTTTGAGTTGGTTACTGGAACAAACAAAGCCTTAAATTTTATGTGGCTCAGTCGAGCAGATCTGCTGAATGTTTTTAAGAACGAACTACATTTCAATTATACTGAAAATGTTGTTTTCAAAGTTTTTGTGGCACTCATTTGTTCTAAAAGTTTGTATAACAATAGACTGAATCAATTGTTTTAGGGTGTACCCTAGGGACATGAACAGTGGTGTACATTGCAACCCTGCAGCTCCCGCGGCGTGGACTGCACGAGGTTTGAGGAGGCCCTATCCAGAAAAACTGCGCTGTGGAAATATAGTTTTTATAGTTAAATATTACTGTCTTCTGAGGCACTTACAAATCTCTCAGGAGGGGGGGCGCACCTCAGTCTATATATGCTACTGGATGTTAATTAACAAAACTTTGCACTATTTTACGTCTTACGGTTGCAAGTGATAAACTTTTATGCTCTGATTTAAAAAAAAAACTAATAGCAGTTGTGCTGGCAAAAATGTTCCCGCACCAATTTGTTTCAAGTTTAGTGCACTAAATGTGCTGTAGAGTAGAATTTAGTAACTGCAAAAAGTCGAGGCCACTATAGAAAAGTGATTAAATGGCTGATAAAATTCTAAATAGGTATGGGAAAGGGTAATTTAAAGTTTTAAGTATGAACTAGGGATAACCCAAGAGAAGAAATCTCATTGAGGCAACGGTGTGGTAGAACTTCAGCAGTGCGATTGATCTCTGGGAGTTTCAGGGCTGCGCAGAAAAAAGAAAGTTTTAGAAAAACTAATAGTTTTTATACAGTATAAATAAATTTGGGAGTTTTGAAAAACTTTACCCGGAAGTTTGAGAAACATTGGAATTTCAAATGGGGGGTAAACAAACTATCCTTTAACACGCTGATATTATTCTTAAAACATCATTATCTTAGACTTTCTTCGGACGATATCATTTCTAAAAAACTCTCGTTTACTTTCAATTATAAACGTTTGCTTGAGTAAATCTCAAGCAAAGGCTGAAAATGTACGTATTTAAAAAACTATTCTTCCTGTTGCAAAATCTTATTGAAACTTGCGGTGAATGCCCAAAGAGCAATGCTTAGCCGATGTACATGTAAGCAGTTCTTGCTTATATAATCTGTTATTATGAATGGAATGAGATGTTACTGGCGAGAAGATTTTATATTTTCCACAAGTTATAAACAACATTCAATTTACTCGAAAATTTGGTTCGTACTGCGTAGCTTAAAAGTTTTTTTTTTTCGAATACATGATGGAATTGAAGTGGGGGGATATATGGGGATCTTATTTCGTTCCTTAATTCTAAATGAAAAATATCACAAATAGATTGTGCTTTTATCCCAAATCTGGGACAAGAAGCTAGTTTTGATGGAAGAAATTTGAAATTAAATTGCTGTGCAGCAATGAACTACAATTAACTTGTATCGACAAATCCGCTTCTGACATATCACGCATAAATAATCTTTCCGTGTGAAGGGTTAAATTGATAGTAGAACTGCACTCTGAAAATGCAAAAAGAATATTTAATACTCAAATCTATTTTAACTTTTACATTTCGCCTGTGTTGAAAGTACCTGAGTTCAATAATTTTAAATCCCATTAGTGCAAAACTTTTTTTTTTTTTTAATTAAAAAAAAAAATAATTTTCATTTTCCGATTCTTGTATCAAAAAACTAATTTCATTTCTTCCACGAGGCTATTTTTTTAATCATAATTTAAATGTGCACTCATTAAAGATTGCGAAACTTTTTGCCTTCGTTAAAAAGAGGCAAACACTGGTGCAGATTAAAAGTGGTTTTGTAATTATTCCTTCTATCCAAAATCAGTTGCTACATTTGAATGCTTTTGTACTGTTACTTACTGATACTAATATTTTTATGTCATTGCTTGAACATTTTACAGACTTTGGGTTCTTATTCTATAAATTAATAACATTTTATTTCTAAAAATAAAATTATTTTTACCCCCGTTATTCTTTAAATCCGTACCAAGCTAGTTTCAAAAGTTCAGAGATTACACACTCGTAAACCATCCTGCAAAAACACCCCATTCAGTAAAAAATGAATCTCTACAGTACCAAAAATATAAGTTATGTGGCAAGGAGCTCCCGATTCGTTAGCAAAGAAATTAGTACAGTGCCGATCCTGGTAGAAGAGTTTCGCAGTCGAGGAAGCAGTCCAACAGCAAATGAATTGGGTTTTGAGTAATATGACCATGTATCCCATTCTTAGGTAACCTGTCCCGTTGTCCCCGCACATTGTGTCGGGAAGCAGAATGTCCAGTTTTCCGAAAGTTAGCAAATTACTCTGGGAAATTCGTGAAAAAAAATGTAAGAAACTTGAGCAGTGATGATGATAAAGTATAGAGCAGCGATCAAGATAGTCACTTAAGCGCAAAAAATAGCAGTAAACTAACCGAGAGCGAAGTATGCACTCATAACCACATGTCTAACACTCAAGTGCGAACTTATAATTCAGTTCTGGTTGTCGGGAATTAACGGCAGAAAAAAAGAAAGAAAAATTTTAGTATCTAGCAGCTATCTTGATTCTTAGAAAATTAAAGATTATCGAAGAAGTAATTATGTCACCTTAAAAATTCTGCGGATAGAAATGCCGGGAGTTGTATAAATATTCAAGTGTAGTAGATAGACAAAGCAATTGAATTTGAAATCAACTACAAATATACTAAAGGAAATTTGTTCATCAGAAAGTATAAGGGCGATTCTCTGTAAACTGGTAATTGGCTGTCCGGACTGAATATTTTAAAAATAATAAAGTGTAATAAAGTAATTATCGCTCTTAATACAAGTAAAGCATTAATACTTTGTGGCCCAATTGTATTTGGAGTGATAACAATTTAATATTTTTTTCTAGAAATTATCTAAGCGGAAAAAACACAGTCCCCTGACTGTCCCAATCCCATAGTCCAGCTGTTAAAGATATTATTCCAAAAAACCTACTAACACTACATAAATTTGGCAATTAATATCTAAAAATAGAATAATGAAGCTATATTTTTCTTATGAAATAAGGTATAATTACGTATTTCTAAAACTTAAAATTGTCATGTAAATTCTGTCCGGAGTTTTTTCAAACAGTCCCCTGCAACAAATTCAAAGCTGTAATACGAAAAATCTATAACTTTTGCAAATTCTTTTTGGTATGAAGTTTAAAGTAATCAGTGTGAATTTGCCGAAATCGCCGAGAACGGTGTTGAAACGCTACTTTGCTTAGTTTGAGAGCCACATTTGTGATGAAAGTATGCATCGGGGTCGTTGCGAAAACAGTCCTCTGGGAAGTGATTTTATTAATTTCAATTAATTTAATTATAAAACATATTAGTTATTATGTCCACGATTTGTGCCTAAATTTATAGGTAGTCTCGTAACTAATTATGTTCCAATAGTTTTGTAGATATTACGCAACAAAGAGCAAAAACACAGTCACCTGGCACAGTCCCTTGCCTAGTTATACTAGGCGGGGACTTACCCCCTATCATGATTTATCAGAAAATCACAAACTTCAATTGGCCCTCTTTCAAACTAAAGTAAAAGATTCATTTTCTGAGCAATAGTATTATAATTATACGAATATTTCAAAAAACCGTGCCCGGACAGATTTCGTGTGAAAAATGACGAGTTTACAGAGAATCGCCCATAACACTACATAAATTCTTCGTTTTAACCTGTTCATTTGTGGTTCTTGTAAAAAACACAAACCGTTTTTAGTGTTAAGCATACTGTAGCATGAAATTCTTTAGCTTCCCGTTTTGAGAGGAAAATATTGCGGTCATCTTAGTTTTGATGGGCTCCTTCAACCTTCAGCTTTTCACGTCAGATACAAACGATACGATATAACCTTCGGTAAATAATTTTGCTGAGATTTTATAAACCCTTGTCTGTACCGAAGATAATTAATTTAAATACTGTTAAACTGAAAATGGAAGCAAAACAACTTGTCTGGAGTAAAATCGTAACCAGTCCGTTTGTTGAAGAGAGTTTACAAATTTGTTGTAATAGAATCGCGAAAACCTGACCTAACATAGATCCAAAAGTGTATGATGAGATTGAAAATTCGAGTTATAGGTAATACGTACCCAACGAGTTTTTGTGCGGAATTTTTTTATCCTGGCAAAACGCTTCAGCGTTTTCAGGGTTTTATAGTATTAATCTGCAATTGATTCATACTATTACTTCCCTATTGCGAATAAAGACGCTAAAGCTAGCAATATATAAACATCCTTACAAGCGAATATTAGGGTTACTGCATTGAAGTGTTACATAATGTAGCTAAAATATTGTAACTAAAAGTTTTGTTTGGCACTAAAACATTAACTACAAAAAAAATGTGATGGACAACTTCCTAAAATAATTATTTGCATCAATTTTCAGGTAAAGAATGGGTAACATGTTATAAAAAATTGCAAGGACTTTTTTCCACCTGTACTTTTATTCCTTCCAACTAGTGAGAAAAAACACAATCTGCAGTAAACGTACTTTAAAAAAGCAATCAAACGTGCATAACAAATGACACATTAAATAACTTTTTTCTTCTTCTTCTTAGTCTTACTTTTTTTAACAAGATTGCGTACCTGCATACTATTTTCCCATACTTCAAGATGAAAAAAAAAAAAACTGCAGTTAGTGTATTTTTTCCGGTTTTCAAGAGTTGAGAAAATCGATTACTTAGCTGAGGACTCCTCCAAACATACAACGTCGAGATTTCATTGTTTTGTTGGGGAATGCAACGGTAACTTATTATTTGCTGTTGAAATAAATGTTACTTAAGGAACGGTGAAAATGAATCAAGTCATGAGATTTTGTTTCTAATTACGAAGAGCTCTCAAAATGAATTAACTTGCTGCTAGTGTTAAAATCCAGATTTAAAAAGAATCAACTCGATAATTTAGTTTCTTTTTTCTTTTTTTAAAGGAGACGTAGAAAAGGATATTTTATTTATTTAAGTACATTTATAGACTTTTAGAGGGGCTTATTAGTTAAAATTTTTCTAGAAGGGGGAACTCGCAAATTTTTATGTAACATAAATCAGCGTAGATGAACAATGATCAAAAATGCTTTGTGCTAAAATGTGGTAAAATTTTTTAAAACATAAATAATACACACATTGCTAAGAATGTGCTGCCAATAACTATGTTGTGTGTTCACTCACAACTCTTTCGTTATGTGTTAAGCATTTTCGTACTGATGAAGAGGTTTCTATTGTAGTCTTGAAATAGCTATTTAGAGAACTTTCTTGACTATTAGCGCTTTATTCACATTGTTTCTATAAAGCAGAATGTCCCAAAAGTAACGAACTATTTTCACGATTAGTATATTCATCGAAAGAATACATGTACAGAACAAGAAACGTAGGAACATAGGAATCAATATTGGATTTAAGTATTTAAGTCAAAGCATCATAATGGCGCCTAGTATAAGTTTTTAGGCGCAAAAATGAGCAAGCTGGGTACCATTTTTAATGAATCAAATATACTTGTATCCAAAAAAAATCTATATTGAATAGAAATGGCACACACTGCCGACTGCATACTTGACAAGATCTGTTAAATATACCAAGAAAAATAAATTTTTAAAGACAAAATTGATTGCATTTCAAAATTACTTTCAAATTTATTCTTGAAGTCAATCACGGTTCGTAAAACACTACGAATTGAAAAAGAAACGCTTGCGAAGAAATGCGATCCATTACTTTAGGCGTTAAATTAAAATTTTTGGTCACAAAACACGATTAACGACCGCTTACTTTTAATAGTGATAGGAATTTAATCAAGTTCAGCATGTCAAACTAGCATCTCAACGGACATACACCAACGTTCAGCTGTGATGCCCCCCCCCCCGTTGACTTGTTCAGCTGGTGCTGACTTGTAGCCCACAGCACACTTACGCCCTGCAAGCAAGGGATTTGATATAATCCCCAGTGAATAAGTCAAATAAGCTCCAGATCAGGTGCATTCGTTAGATTTGTACAATTTGAGCTGAATTAATAATAATTTTGTTTCTCAATTGGTTGCTCCCAATGAACTTCTTATGGAATTTCACAAATTTTCACCAACCATGGAGTGTTCGCTACGTGAGGGACAACTTGGCTTAATTTTCTTTGCATTTTTATTCACGTACAAATTAATAAGGGATGGTAGTTTAAAATTTGTTGAGCTAGTGAGAGTACTTAATTTGCGTGATTTAAAAAGAATTTTTTTTTTACCCCAATTTCTTTCTAAATAATTATTTTTTAAGTGAAGTTAATTTGTAACGTGAGGGACTCATTTTTGGACATCACCTTTAGAGCTCTCAATTTCAGCAATAAATCTTAAGAATCTGTTTGCTGAAAATGTTTCAAAACAAACTTTTCTTTCTAAAGAAGTATTTTCTAGTATTAGTTTCAAAAAAGAAATATAATCAGGCATTTCATAGAAAATTAAGACATTTTGCTTCTCAGGTGACAGTTCTGCAGTGAGCTGTAAAACTCCATTAAAAAATGCATTGAAAAGAAAATCACAGCCTTATAAATTATCTATACAAGCGTGATTTCTTGGGGAGGGGGTGTGATTTTGCTTATTTCACAATTTGAAATGAAATTTAGAGTCACGTGGGATACAAAATGCCTAAATGTTCATGGAATAATCACATGGCACTGATTTTCAAGAATATTTTTCAAAGTTATTTAGTATTTTGAACAACTCAAAAGTAACATATGGCACTTTCAGATCGAAAATAAATTATTGAGTGACTGTTGTGTAATAACTTGTCCGGATTATACAAAAACTTAATATTTGTGCCTCAAATTACCGTAACATAAAATCTCTATCACGTTTTTCACTGTTTTATCAGGAAAATATTTTATCCCCCGATTAGGAACCAAAAATGGTAAACAACAATGCTGTAGATAATTTCTCTTTTGTAAGAGGGAGATACCATATTTAGACCTTTCAATTGGTTTTTTCTCAGTAGAGGGGGGCAAAGGGATATAAACTAAATAAAATTTGTACCAAAAAAAAAAAACATAAAATTCCATGCACTCTTGTCTGCAAATACATTAATTTTCCACAGTCAGGAGGTTACCATTGCCCCCCCCCCCCTCCTCCCCATGATCCTCCAAATGATAGACCTGGTAGTATTAAATGAGTACGATTGCATTTAGGCTCCAAGATGAGTAAATAAATAAATATTCATCACATATTTTTCGAAGAAAAAAATTTCTAGGAACAACTATCGCCGAATATAGCAAGTTGTAAAAAAAGTTATCTAAACAATGTTTCTTCAATGCGTTGCATTTTTTTTTCTTCACTACTGTATAAAGTATATCAAGCTGCGTGAAGAATTCACCTCGCTTACTTATGTCTGTTGAAAACGAATTTTATTTAATTACTCTACTAATGTTACTTTTCTTGCAACTTGAAGAAATCTCAAGAAATAATGAAACACTAAGCGATCCACGGAATTGATCTGCATTTAAGTGGCATTAGCGCCTGCCCTGCTTGGGAATACCTTTCTTAATTACATGTTCTACATGAGAAGTAAGTTAGCAGCGATGTCTTTTCCTCCAAACACGCTATTTAAAGGCTTTGCAAACACGGGACCGTAAAACGCCCTCCTTTACCCCTGGGACCTTTGATGAAGAGTACTTGTCATGTTGCCATTTATTCCATCATGAAAGTTTGCGAAGGGGTCCGCGAGGAATGCCTTTACAAATTTATCTGGAAATACTTCACAACACCTGGTGAAATTTAAAAGCTTTGAGAAATTAACTGTGCTTTTAACTGTGAACAACGATCTATTCCCTCGGCACTTAGTAAATAGCATTTTTCATTGAGAAACCTGTGCTGTTATCTATGTTGATTCATTTACCAATTATATTTACTTTTTTCGTTGAAGTATAGTGTTTATTTTCTCCTAGCCTTAGGTTTAATTTCTAATTAGTTTTGACAATGACTGGGATTTTTAATGACCTAGTGAAATATAGAGTGCTTTCTAAACTTGTGCAAACATATCAGGAGGATTTTCTGTAAAGTTATTACTTTTGTATTTATAACATTTATTATTTTTAATACCTATTCATCAGGACTTAAAAAAATATGGTGATATGTAAAGGAAATTCACTGTTACTCCATTTAAAGTTCCTGTTTTTTTTTTTAATACAAAAAGCAGCTTACGCTCAAAATAAGAATAACAGAAAAATTGAAAGAATTGGAATAATGCTTTGGTACCATGATTTCAATGTTGCTAAATTTCATCAAGGTTTTTTTTTTCTTTTAATGAGATGGTTGAAATGCAGTACATACTGCTTCGCAAAGATCTCATGAAAATTATGTAATTATATCGTTGGTGTAAAAAGGATCTAAGACTAATTTTTTCTTATAGAGCTATTGTCACGTCATCAATTTATTAACTTGAAATAAACCTCAAAATTCATAAATCTATGAAGTTCTTACTTTCTTTTAAAAGAGGGAGCGTAATGTAATAAATATAAAAATCCATGTGTATGCATGAAAATGATAAAGGAAATATACGTAACTCAAAAATACAGCAGAACATACAATGAAGAGTTCTCAGAACTAAAATTCAACCGCGACTAGATGGCCGGTGTCAATCAAATTAATTTAAAAAATGGAAGTTTATAACGTTGAATAAAAATGTTTAACATTTAAAAATCTTCTAGGCAAAAAAAAAACTATAGATATAATTCAACCGCGAAGAGATGGCCGGTGTCAATCAAATGAGAAAACGAGTCCATTTCCTTAAAATAGGTAGAATTTCTACCCATTCAAATTCTCCCATCAATTGTGAATCCCATTCCTCAATTTTCATCTGCGTATCACCCCTTCCTAAAAATGGACAATCCTGAAAAAAGGAGGAGTCATAGGCCATCTCTGCGAAGTTGAATTATAGTTCCATATCTTTGAGGTTCACCAGAATCGACTAACATTTAAAAACAATATCGGGAGCTCAGAAAAACCCTCCAATGACTAAAAATAGTATATGATATTCAAAATTATCGTAAAATGTCTGGAAAGTCGGCCAAAATTATTTTAGAATGTATGAATCAATAAATATTTGAACATAAAACAGTAAAAACTGCTATCTTCCTTTTTATTTTAAAAACTATAATTTGCGAATGATCCGTTAAGTTATGATTTTATATAATGTAAAAGCATTTTCCATTGCACAATTTAATCACCATAAAACGCACCCTTAACATTCTCTACTTCAACTTCTCAAATGTGCTGCAACCTCTCTTTAAAAAGGCTGAGAATTCCACCATAAGCCCAGCTCAGAAATTTTGAAATATGGCCAAGAATAATATCGTTTATCAAAAAGAACCAAACTTGTCCCTTTCTACTCAGTAATGGCAGACATATTTTACAAGTATTATCAATCGTCACAGTTGAGAAATAAGAAGCACTATCGAGCAGTATCTGTGAAGAATATCGGCATTTTTATCATTTTCTGCTTACTGATACTGATGCTCCCTTTGGCAGAAACCCCGGCGACACTGCCACATTATTGCAGATAGATGAAAAAACTATTGTTTGCGGAAAGATTTTCTAGGCGATATGACATATTAACAGTATTAGTTATTCAATCGTCGTATTTTATTCCAAGGATAGGAATGCTACGAAGTCTAGCATCTTTGGAACTAGATTTTTATGTTAAAATATATAATAACAGATCATAAAGATATCATATTTAATTAAACGAAAAAAGCCTCATCAACATAAATCCAAGAGATCCTCTTTAAATGAAACAATTAACAGAAAATAGGGAATTGTAATTGCCTGGGGGTGAAGATTTTGCTCTAAAATGATCAAAATTTCTCGGGTTTGGTTTTAAACCTTCTGGCTTGAACTCTACACTTCTTCCATTACGTCCATTAAGTAATTTAAATAATTGGGTGCGTGTACTCATGTACACACACCCGTTTAGTACGTACCCCTGCAAAGAAACAAAGCTTTTTAAATGAATAGCTCTTTTAGACATTTTCTTACACCCACAAAAATATGATTACTGTGTGTTTTACTTTCAAATGTGTGTGTAAAGAAAGGTAATGTTTCTATAAGCGTATGTAATCTAAACTTGCATAAAAACTACGAAAGTGTATAAAGCACACAAATTTAGTGTAATAATAACTCCTTATAAAGTGAGCAAAAAAAAACACTTCAAATAATTACACTTTTAGTTTGCTGTTAACCGATGCAAACAAGTATTTTATACCGTTCCGTTCATTAAACATCTACAATTTTACATGATTCAATAAGTTATTTGCTAAATATCGCCAACAGCACCAAATTGAAACCGAATTCGAAACATTTTTTTGCCAAATTTAAAAGCTTAGTGATGTACCGCCAAGTTGTCACCAAATGATATCATCTCTTATATCTGCATTAAACTTAAGGCTACAGTGGACAAATAAAATGGATTTTTTTCAATTATTGATTTACATGTCTAAAACTTTATGTGCTTGTATTATTGTATATTTACAACATCTAAAAGCATAAACAACACAAATTAGTGCAAAAACAATGAATATTTTTCAAATTTCAAATTTAAATATTTTTTTAACAGAGTTTCAAAATGTTCCAGGCGTCGCAATTTTTTTTCAAACTTTGAATTTCCACTTAATTTCCAATCATTAGGCATGACTGCATAAAATAATGCATTACATGCAATGTTTCATGTGATAGTTTATAAAAGATGGCTGAAAATGAAAATTTATATGATTTTTTTAACTGAAAATTTTTATTTTCAGCCATCTTTCATAAACTATCTCATAAAACATTGCATATACACTGAAGTGACAAAAGTCATGGGATACCTCTTAATATCGTGTCGGCCCTCCTTTTGCCCGGCGAAGTGCAACAACTCGACGTGGCATGGACTCAACAAGTCGTTGGAAGTCTTCTGCAGGAATATTGAGCCATGCTGTCTCGATAGACGTCCATAATTGTGAAAGCGTTGATGGGGCAGGATTTTGGGCACGAACAGACCTCTCGATGGTGTCCCATAAATGCTCAATGGGATTCATGTCGGGCGATCTAGGTGGCCAAATCATTCGTTGGAATTGTCCAGAATTTTCTTCAAACCAATTGCGAACAGTTGTGGCCCGGTGACATGGCGCATTGTCATCCATAAAAATCCCATCGTTGTTTGGGTACATGAAGTCCATGAATGGCTGCAAGTGATCTCCAAGTAGCTGCACATAAGCATTTCCAGTCAATGTTCGGTCCAGTCGCACTAGAGGACCAAGTCCATGCCATGAAAAAACAGCCCACACCATTACGGAGCCACCACCAGCTTGAACAGTGCCTTGCTGACAGTTTGGGTCCATGGCTTCGTGGGGTCTGCGCCACACTCGAACCCTACCATCGGCTCTTACCAGCTGAAATCGTGACTCATCGGACCAGGCCACGGTTTTCCATTCATCTAGGGACCAACCGATATGCTCACGTGCCCACGAGAGTCGCTGCAAGCGATGTCGTTCTGTCAGTAAAGGCACTCGAGTCGGTCTTCTGCTGGAATAGCCCAAGAAATCCAAATTTCTCCGCACAGTTCTAGCATACACGTCCATTGTACGTCCCACATTGATTTCTACGGTGATTTGACGCAGTGTTGCTTGTCTGTTAGAATTTACGACTCTTTGCAGACGTCGCCGGTCTCGATCTTTAAGTGCAGGCGGTCGACCACTGCGCTGTCCATGGTGGGATGTTATGCCTGAAATTTCATACTCTCGGCACACTCTTGACACAGTGGATCTGGGAATGTTGAATTCTCTAACGATTTCCGAAATGGCATGACCCATGCGTCTAGCTCCAACTAACATTCCGCGTTCAAAGTCTGTTAATTCACGTCGTGCGGTCATCATCACGTTAAAACCTCTTCACATGAATAATTTGAACAGAAATGAAAGCTCTGTAAAAGCACTGCGCATTTATACCTATTCTATGCGATGCTACTGCCATCTGAAAATTTGCATATTGCTATCCCATGACTTTTGTCACTTCAGTGTAATGCATTGTTTTGTGCCATCATGCCTAATGATTGGAAATTAAGTGGAAATTCCAAGTTTGAAAAAAAATTGCGACGCCTGGAACATTTTGAACTTTTGTTAAAAAAATATTTAAATTTGAAATTTGAAAAAAAGTATTCATTGTTTTTGCACTAATTTGTGTTGTTTATGCTTTAAGATGTCGTAAATATACAATAATACAAGCACACAAAGTTTTAGACACATAAATCAATAATTGAAAAAAATCAATTTTATTTGTCCACTGTAGCCTTAAAACTGATTTGCCCCCAAAAGTCGTAAAAGAGACTCTTTGGAATATTTGAATGCAACCAGAAGGGAAGGTTCCAAACTAGACGCCACTCGAAGTATACATTCAAAATTTCAACCTTCTACGATATACTATTTTACGTCATGAAAAAAACTTGTGAAAATTTTCTCGAAGATCGTCAAAATGGACATTTTGTCCACCCTTTGAGAGTTATTCCACTTACACAATTGTCGTTATCCGATATCCGCACAAGCAAAATGCGTTAAAATGTGCTGTGCGTTTTTCTAGCTTCTAATTCAATGACGAGATTGTGTCGTGTCGTGTCGTCTCCGTTAAGCTGACACCGATTATAGAACAATTTTTAACGGAAAGCACTTGTCGCACCTTTCGAGTTGATCCGATAATCATTTATCTCTTCACAACACCGCTCACATTCATTAGGAAGTGAGTAAAATAGAAACTTATCCTCTTCAGTCCTGATTTTTTTCAACCATGAATTTCATGATTTTAAACCTTTGTTAGGTCTGAATAATACCAAGAAAAAAAATTGAGATTGATGAAAAATAAATGCTACAATCGTAGATTTTATAATGCATAGTTTTTTTCGTTATAATTTGCTTTGAAAGCAAATATAAATAGAAACTTGGAAGGTACACACCTGCCACTGGGACTGAAGAGGTTAAGCTGAAATTTAAGTGAACATTTTTCCCCGATTGCAATACTTTCTATACTACGTAAAAAGAAGTAAAAGACTAAGCGCTGTTTTGGCAGATAAACATTCTTATCATTTGCAAAATGAAACAGCTGATAAAATGAATGCTCCTGCTAACCATTGAACTCGTAGCAAAGAACTAAATTTCAAATATGTTACTAATAAAATAATAAATAATTATTACAAATAATTTTCACTATGAGTGAAATAATGTTTTATATAATGCGTCTAATAACGTATTATAACACTTACTCATAAATTTTTAATGCAAAAAGAATTTTTAGATTGCAAAATCCGTCCGTAAACCTACCTATATCTCTAAATCTAAATATCTCAATGTCAACTACCTCTTGAGGAATTTGAATAAGATTTGCTGCAAAATTCAATCACTTCTAAAAGAAATTATCGACGCATTTTTTCAGAAAAAATGCAAAAATATTACTATTTAAATTTATTTCGCTTTGGATAATATTTTTGAAATCACTCACTAGACCTCCTCTAATCTCCCAGTTTTCTATTCCTTTATAGAGATGAGGATGAAACTGCGTGAGAGGAAATGTGTTCGAAGTTTAAAGTAGTTAAAATTTTAGTAACGCCATCAACAAATGTTAGTTATTCGGAAGTCTGAGAACTAAAAGAATAAACCTTTCATTCAAGATAGTTTGTGGGTCATTTTCAAAATTTGCTTACACTTGCTGTTCGAAGGTTAAAAAGACGACTTTGAAGCATAACTTATACTTTAAATTCAATGCGAATAATTATTTTCTGTAAGAATACCCCCAAAAAAATTCTATCATTCAAAAAATTACTGAAATTTATTTATTTTTATAAAAGACTTTAAAAATGAGAATCAAGGCAAAAACGCTTGTTTATTTCCAATTTTCGCAAGTTCAACTATTTTTTTTATATACTTATAATGACTATTAGTGTATGATCTTCATAAGAAATATTGATAACAGTATTTGTTTTTCATTAAGAAAAGTATGAATGTATT